>JARVGW010000346.1:10739475-10790837 GCA_031762495.1 Anablepsoides rubrolineatus | reverse complement strand
AAACTTTAAAGTAAAGAAGTAAAAGTATCATTTTTAGGTTTTAAAAGTAACTAAGTAAAAGTAAAAGTCACGATTTTTAAAAATACTTGGTAAAATACAAATTCTCAAAAAAATTACTTAAGTGCTGTAACAAAGTAAATTTATTTAGTTACTATAAACCTCTGGAGGTACTTTATACAACACTGCATGTAAACTAGCTACTAATGTGCTAATGTGTCAAATTCATAAAAAAATGTTCTTTTTAAACTACTGTTGATTTGCTAACCTTCCTGTTGGTTTTGGGTTAAATAGTCCCTGAATCTGAGGACAGCATAGGGTTATAAAAAGGTCAATTTTGCGGACATCACATCTTTCAATGAAGCTTTAGCTAAGTGTTATCTTTAGTATAAAATAACTAGCGCATGTTCCGGTATGTTCTTACTACCTGTTTTCAGTTTTTTTAATTCTAGGGTTGTGGGCGGGGCTTATTAACTGGGTCCTGCTGGTTTATAGTCCCAGCAACAAGAGGTGGGTATGCTTCATCTGCTATTATCAAGATTAATTTTATTCAAGTTTTTTTGTCCTTTTTTTTTTGTATGGTCTCCACTTTAATTGAGCTGAATCTAGTTAACACAAATGCATAATTTCATCTCATCAGCACTGTCCAGGAACCTATTACCAAATACATAATTATTATTTTTCATATTTACCTCAATGGGCACAAAAAGGCATTACTCTGAAGGTCGAAATGAGTATTTTGTAATAAGGAAAAAGGACAAAAACATGTTTGTTTCTATCTAAAGCTTTCCACTTTTCTTTTCATAATTAAACTAGACCTTTTGTAAAAAGAATAAATAAATAAAAGTCAGGTCTTGGTGCAGCACGCTCTTTTCTGCGCCTGGAATGTCACAAGCTCCTCACTGGTGAAATGTTTGTTTCGTTTTTATGTTTTCTGTGTATTCATCCTCTTTACTGTTTGCTTGCTCTGAGTGGAAAAAACAGTGAGTCTTTGCAGGGAATAAAAGTTGTTTCTGTGTTTTGCAGTAGCATATATAAAAAACAAAAAAAACACTGTAAAATTAGAATCTGACAAATAAAGAAAGAAAAGAAATCATCTTAACTCAAATTTCTGCACGTCCTGAAAGACTTTTCCTAGTTAAATAAAACCTGAACAAGAAACCGAGACATTAATGATTTTCCAGTTCAAGCACACTCCAATAGAATAATTTAGATGTAAACAAGGAGTTTTATCAATAAAATCTTTATACTAAGAGGGAAGTTGAACTAGGTTTCTGTTACTAAAAGGGATTTTCAGCTAGTGTAGTACCCTGATATCACACGAATAGAAGAAGAATCACACTTTCAGTATAAAAGGAAGGAAATTATGTACAAAATAAATACAATATAACGCTAACGTTCAGATGCAGAAACATGAATTAAGATGATTTTCTCCCTTTCATTGATGCAGCTCTATATTTTGCCTCATTACAGATTAGCTGTTCAAAAATTGAATATCATGATTGTGTTTTTAGTTTTTGAACTGCTGTGTTGGTAATGTTTCATTCTGGAAAGACAGAAAGACTTTAAACAGAACATTTCAAGAGGATTTGCTTTATTTAATATCACAAATTACTCAAAATAAATGACATACTTTAATCTTGTGCAAGCTTAAATTTGTGAAATCTAACTTTATTTCGCCTCACTCACCGCAGTGGCCACACCAAGGCTGACTTAATTCTGCCCCTTCACATTAAAAGCAGCTGATGGCAAGAGGAGGCTTTTGTTTTGAAGCCCACACAAAAAATACTATTAGAGTTCTATGAAGTGTAGCATCTTACTTTTAGCCCCACCCACCCGACCTGAAACATGTAAAAGATAAACAGATATAAAAGTCACTAACAAAGACCCAAAATAAACATCATTACATTAGCATAAAGGCCAATAAAGGCTGACTTCAGATTATATCACTCTCATATAAACTTATAGTAGAAATGCAAATTAAATTTATGAATCTGCTATTTTTATGAGATAAAATAAAAAAGGCATAACGTGCAGTTTTAAAAGTAATTAAAGTGAGACGTTAATGGAAGAAGAAAATAGATGAAACAAAAATTGGTTTCCAGTGGAGAGTTGGAGAAGAAATGAGATTTAAGTGTCTGAAATGTTTTCTTACGTGACACCATCATTTAAAGCAGATGGTGTTGCTTTAAAAATGTTGAAAATGAGCTTATTTGGCTGCAGTTTAAACACATCTGTGCAAACGGCTCCTTGCTGGGTGTTTGCTGGTGTATGAAATTAAATTTTAAAATGTTTAATTGCGCTAGTTACTTTATATTCAGAACTGATTTTTACAACTGTGTTTGATATATAAAGTTTTGTAGTGACTGCGACTTGCATGTACCTAAATACAAAAAACATCAAAGAAAACATCTTTATATTTAGGAAATCTGACATAATACACTTCTTTACACATTTTGTTACACAACTGACATATTTTCTTTTGAACTTAGCTCAGTTTAGGTAAAACACGACGTGACATCAAAGGGGAACTTTTTAAGAAAAGGGAGTCTTTGATCTTTGTTTATTGAAACAATATTGTTTGAACTCTTACTCTTCATCTTTTTGATAGTGACTCAAAATCTAAAAAATCCATCAAATTCTTCATGAATGTTTTTTCCAAAAATGACTATTTTTATTATAAAAATTTGATGTCACTGGCGCAATAAGGTTGAAATTATAATGATAATAAATTCTTACACTGAATTTTAGGCTGAAACGTTTTGTTTTGCCCCATTTTTCAGCTTCTCGATAGAATATTTAGGTGGTTTGAGGCATTTTTTAAAAATCCAGGTGATTTTCTGGATTATTTGTCCGTCAGTTTACAAATCTGGTGCATTCGTTTCCCGGTATCAATCAGCTGAGAGTCATGTTGTGCAAATGTGTTCAGCTTTTAAAGGTGACAAATCAAACTGTGCACGGTGCCACAACCCAGTGGGAAAGGACTTAAAATGTTAGTGACTGAAAAAAAAAGAGAAGGCGGCTCTGGAAAATGTTTCAGGTGAGCCTTTTTTCCTTTTCAAAGCCAAGAGAAACACAATAAATGGTTTCAACAACCAACTGAAGGTTTGGTAGGTTGCAGCTCTCATATCCACGTTAGAAAATTTTGATTAAAAACATGTTCAAACTTGTCTTGAAAAAAGGCGATTCCTGAGTGTCTGACAAAAAGATGCGAAGGTACTTTTTGAAACGAAACAGGGAAGAAGGACAAACGAGTCAATAAATGAATTGGTTACTGAGTGTCAAAGTTGGCAGGATGCCTCCTGGTGGCAAACAGAAGTCTTCCTCCTTCACCTGCAAGCTGCATCTTTTTGGCATCGCTGCAAGTCAAAAAAACAGTCGCTTCATCGTAAAACTCCGCCCCGCCTCGCCGTGTCCTTCATGTACACCTGCAGCAAAGAAATGATAAGCAGTGTCTGCTTTGAACAGCACTCGCAGACATTTCCTGTCTCCTTGCTCCTGTGGATTTAGTATTCCACTGCAGGCAGCTGACAGGGAGGTTATAGACGGCACTCGGAGGAGCCAGACAACAGAGAGCGAGCAAAAAAAAAAAGAAGAAAAAAAAAGACAATCCTCGTGTGTTTAGTCTTTATCAGCACGCTGCTCAATGAAGGAAAAAGCACTTCTGAGTGTATTTGTGAGGCTATGCAGCATCGCAAGAAGGCATGAAAGAAGAATACACAACAGGAATAACAGCTGAAGAATGACAACTAGCTGATGTGGATAAACTGATGTGACTGAGAGGTATTCACTGCACAGTGAGGTCTGTATATGAAATGTGGCTGCAGAAGATTTGGATTTGGACATTAATCATAGCTGTGGTTTACGCTTCCCTGGTCTGGATCCTAAAGCCCACATTGCCCAGATACATCATTCATTATATACATCTTTCATTCATTACCAACCAAATATATTTTAATGTAGGTTTATTCAAAAATGAAGCTCAGGTATGGCTGTGTAGTTCATATGTTTTCAATTAAATTCTCATATTTTCTTACCTGAAGGCAGAGTTTTGTATAATGTAAGGTTTCACTGATTCATAGAGGCAGAAATATTTGGATCGAGCTGAAGAAGGATCCTTCAGGGCCTGGTTTTGCCAGAGGACTCCTGAAGCAGCTGACAGGTACATTATGTCCAGAAGGACTGCAGAAGTAAATTTCTGATTTGAAATATAGAGAAAGTATATAGAAAGACTTTCATTCACGGTTTGGTGACTTAGAAAAAGGAAGTGCTTCCCCTCTGAGGCTGTGCTTGGTTTGGGTGGGGAACTTCTGACCCATACTGGAGATGATGTTGGACGATGAAAGGAACACGTTTAGGATCTTCCTAATCTTATATGTCAAGCTTTGTGAAGGCAGAGCACCAGAAGTAGATTGAATCACCTTCATGCTAAAAGCTGTGGATGCATGGTTACGTCTCTTCATGGTCAGATGGGGAATTGAGACGATACTTGTAGACTGGCAGACTGTGGCGCATCCTCAGTTTCAAAGTTGACCTCGTTCCCGATGTGGGATAGACCCCACCAGGGCTGCCACTTGTCTCCAGTTGGTCGTGGAGAGGAGGGTGTCAGGTTTGCAGATGATGTGGTTCTGTTGGTGTCTTCATGCCATGGGCTTAATTATACTCTGGGGTAGTTTACAGTAAAGCATGAAGAGGCTAGGATGGAAGTCAGTACATTGTACCGAGCTGTCTGACCTAATCTTCTAGAGCAGTGTTTCTCAACTCCAGTCCTCAAGGCCCACTCTCCTGTATTTTAGATGTTTCCCTGCTTTGGCACACCTGATTTGAATGAATGACTGACTGACATGGTTCTGCCCAACTTAGGGAAACAACTAAAACATACAGGAGAGTGGGCCTTGAGGACTGGAGTTGAGAAACACTGGTCTAGAGCTCCCTGGTGTTGAGGGAAACAAGGACATTGCAATTTATTTCTCCCTAAACCTGCGATATGAAAGAATACAAGAGTTTTCTACAGATTATTTGTATAACATTAGGTTCTCCTGCCATCTTTTTCACGATGAACTTACACCGACCTTACCTATTTTTTTGAGCGTGTATGTCTTGTAAGTGTTTTTGTCTGTATTTGAGAGTTATTTTTGTTACCTTTTATTGCTCTGGGACCTTAGTATGTTTCCTTCTTATCATATGCAAACGTGAATTGCATTTTACAGCCTAACATGTTTTTTCCCTGTCTATTTTACCTTTTGTTTCCGTCACTTTAATATCAGCATCCATGCCAACTGTTTTTTACATATTTTCCTCCAGTTCTCTGTGGAAGAAGACGAGGATCTTGACAAAAATTAGGAAATTGAGCAAATTCACAGCTTGAGAATTCACCAACACTTCTCCAGAAAACGTTGCAATTATCATCCCAGAAGTTTCATAAAAAAATAAAAGAAAAAAGGTTTCAGGTTTATATTACGTATGATTAGGCATATTTATTAATTCTATCTTTCTGTCTTTTAGTTTTAGTAATTCAATATGTTAACTGTTTTGACTCAACTTGCCTCTGTATTGCATAGTTACATTTTTGTCTTAAGTTGATACTTCGGCTTCTGTATTTGTTCAACGTTTGACAAACCAGTTTTATGTCTGATCTAACCCCCCTTAAACTTTTGGCTCTTACCCTCAGAGAAATATCAGTCCTGCTAATGAACCCAAAAAAAGTTCATTTTCACACGTTTCTTTGTCATTGCTGTGAAGCATCACAGCGCTGCTAAAACGAATCCCTGCTGAGCAATAAACAAATGAATAATTAGGCAATCATAGATATTTAACACATTTAACAATCATCTTGTTTGCAATTTGAGCGTTCAACTCGAGTAAGTCATTAGAGCAATCGAAACTAAAAATGAGAATAGATAGCGAGTTGTCAAAGTGTAATTATCATTGGAGACCGTGGCGTGGAGACTCCTTCAGCCTCTGCCTTCTTCCTGCTGAAAGCAAACACATTTCTGACTTCCTGCAGCTTTTTATGGGGAGTTTATAATAAAAAAGCTTTTCATTAGACTGCTGAGCTACATGACATCCCTTTGATCTGCTGCATTTGTTCGCGCTCACATGCGTCCGTACGATAACGGGCGGGAGCTGAGTGTGTGTAACGCAATCTGCATGTATTTGCATGTGTGTTTGTGTGTCTGTCACCCAGGAAAGGTGAGAACATGAAACACTCTTTCATATTTAATGAGTGGAGATGGGCTAAGAAATGTGACTGCGTGTACAGGAGGTAATCCCGTGGGCTGTCACCCTCCTTGCAGTACTTTGTTGTATCACTCACAACCGTGTGTGTGTGTGTGTGTGGTGGGACGAGTACGCATTTTAGGCAATCTACAAGCAAGAAATAGTGCATCCTACTGAAACTTTAATCATTTGTGTTGAGGGGTTTGGGGCAGGGGTTCAGGAAGGCATATGGCACGAGCACAAGCATTGTTTCTATATTTCTTCTGCAAACTAGGTCAGGGAGGGAAAGAAGTGCAGGCGATAGTCAAACAGTACATCAAGTTACCCACGTCTGTTTGTGTCTCTTCCTCAGTAGCCAGAGGTGTTTTAGTCTTCCCTCTGGTAGCGTTACTTTCTGATTAGGAGGCATTTTCTCCGCCCTTATCAACGCTCTCGTCCTGCATCGTCACTAATCAAAACTCCGAGCTGAGCAGAGTTTGGAACATGCCGTCCCCCAGCTCAGACTCGGGGAGATGCTTTTTTTAAGCAGGTTTGTCTCTCGCTTTGCACCCAAAATTGTTTTGAAATTTTGCACCTTAACGCTAAAACCACTGGCGTCTGCTTCAGATGCTAATTGGTCAATTTCTGGAAGTCAAACAAGGACGTTTTACTTTTTTTTTTTTTTTTTTTTTTTTTGCTTGGCTGTTTGCAGAAGAGAATGGTTGGTAAATGATGTGGTTTGAATACAATTGGATTTAATCAGCATGTTTAAATATTATCCACACAGTGAATACAGCAGAAACCTCAGTGACTTTGCATTCATCAAGTGCTGCAAACAGTTTTCTGCTCTTTACTATATCAATGAGTTTTTATTTTGATGCATAAAGATGTTCTGTTCAGTAGAATATGCCCTAACTACCGCTGAATTAGCTTCCAAGGACGAACATCCCTCAATAAATCCTACACGCTTCTCCTTCGGCATCACAAGGAGGCTGACATTTTTGGTTTATAGTGATCTCCCTCAGCAAATATTTTCTCTGTATTTATTAAGTTTGGCTCAGACATTCATGCTCTCCTGAATACAAACTGTAAAATGATATCATGACCTTGTACCTGAAACAAGAAAGACTTAAATGCAGCTTTGTCTTTTTTAAGTTACCATTTAACATGTTGAATATAAACATTTGGAACTGAATGTTCCAAGTGAGTCTTTTAACATATAAGAACATTTTGTATGTTGAATATTGTCACACAGCAAAAACAGTTACACTTGAAATAATAATTATAGTATGAGGGTGGTTTGTTGTTTTTGTTTTTTAAAAAGAGGTTGTAGTTTATTTTACCGCCACCAGTCATTTATTTCAGTCTAGGTTTATTAGCTGAAAGGTTCAGGTGTAAAAGAAACATCGGATTCTTTGTCATCACTTTCTGTTACTGCTCAGGCAAATATATCCACACGTGTTCATCTTAATGGTGTGGATTTATTTTTATTAATTTGCAATAAATTATTAATGTGATCTTTCCAATAATGCATTCGTATTTGTAGCCAAAAGTTTGATTGTTGGCATTTTGGAGAAATTGCAAACGAGTTTGTTTGTTTTAAAGATGGGGATCCGTTTTGGAGTTTTCTTTTATGAGACGTTTTAACGATCTGTAACTGGCCTCTGGCTGCACGCGGGCGAAGCCTGTAGCTCTTGTTGCTAAGCAACTTCAAAAGGAGACATATTTAGGCTGTCACTTCTTGGGAGATTCTTGTCAACAGAAGTAAACAGGCATGATGAAAGGCCACTGACTGGTTTTTTTTTTTTTTTTTTTGCTGATGCTAAGCAGCCCGACGGCAGCAGACAACTCATCTGACATGAACAAAATGTAGCGTTTGAAGCTTTTCTCATAAGTGACAGATAAGCACTTCAGGTTGAAGCTCTGCTTTCCTGTTTCCCAATCAGCTGTCAGGAAACATGTCACGACTTTGCTGACTTTTCTCGCAATAGTTTGTTTATTTTTGTTAAGTTGGCGATAAAAAAAGGGTAGTACTCTTCATTTTTTTTAATGTTTTGTGTCCAAACTTAACAATTCTGTATTTAGCTAAAGCTCTAACATCTCTACTTTGATATTGATTCAGAGGCGTTTGACACAAGTTTGATCTGCTCGCCGTCTGAAGACTTTATTCAACTTTTCGAGAGAAACCGTGAAACATAAGATGTGCCATGAAGGCGGGGGTTCTTGTCCAATATAAGGTTGTAAATCTCTGCAGAGTTCCCACATCAAAACACAACATTTCCAGCCTGGAAGAGGCACGGAGCATAAATTATTTTACTGATTTAAATTATTCTACTTTCTGAACTTTGTTTGGAACTAAGTTTTTGCGGAGCGATGTATTTTGAAGCACAACATTAAAGAACCAATAACCTCTTTAAATCAATCAATAAGGCCGAGTTGCTGAAAATCTAATATTAAACCATTTTTCTTAAGAAGGGTAGATTTGTGGTCAGGGTGGTCTTTGTAATCAAGCTCGAGTTCAGGTTGAATCCGGTTGAGAACGAACTCTAAGCATGTTCCTGTTGATAAGATGCTGCTCACTAATTCTGCTTCCAAAAAAATAATAGTTTTCATGCAAGATCAATAATCAACTGAGTTCATTTAATAAATAAACCCCTTCATTAAAGCTGTTTATTTTATTTTAATTTTTTTTTATTCCAGAGCTTCCGTACGGCTGGGAGAAAATCGATGACCCCATTTACGGGAGCTACTATGTGGAGTAAGTTTTAGTGCATCTTTAATATTTGAAGGGCTTGATTTTCGGCACGGCATTAATCATGTTTATTAGAAACAGTTCAACGACGCGCCTGAGAAAGGGTTTATTAGCCCGTGTGTGCGCTTATCTATATTTCTATTACCCTCTGTCTGAAGAGCTTGCACCACTTTTTTTTTTTTATCAGATTAACTCCAGAGCAAGATTTTTCTACCTCCTTCCATACGGATCAGTAGCTGCTGCAGTGCTGGTCCCTGTTGAACTGAACCCCTCCCCGTAGAGAGGTGTCTTTTTTTTTTCTTTTCTTTCTCCCGGCTGGACTCACTCCATTCTGGAGCATGGGGACGGCATCTATTTTTAGAGCCACTTGGCTCGACTTTGTTAGAGAAAACCTGCAGAATGACACCAAATACGGTGCACTCCCCCCTCCTCTTGAGACACTCTTTTTATTTTCTTGCTTTTTCATCATGTGAACACCATGAAAGATGTTCCCAGAGCCTGATGTTATATAATTATGTAAAAATAAAGTTGCGTAATTACCCTGTTTATAACAGTGGCTGTTCGCTAAAAGTTATGGAGTGGAGAGAAATATATTGTTTGTGTGCGTTAAATCTAATCTATTTCATTCCAATAGAATATGTGTTTTGTTATCAGTGACTAAATTAAGAACAGCTAGACTAGGTGTTTTATTTTTGTTTTTGTTTTATGCTGCAAAACATTTCTATTACATAATCTGTGTGACCGGCCACTAAATTAATCATCACAGCAATATCTGCTGCAGCGCCATGTTTATTAGATGGGATCTACTTCAAAAGCGAGGTTACGATATATTAAGCAGGGTGCTATGAAATCTGAACTCTTCTGTTCTCTTCTTCCCGTAGTCATATAAATAGAAGAACCCAGTTTGAGAACCCGGTTCTGGAGGCTAAGAGGAGACTTCAGCAGCAGCAGCAGATGCAAAGCCAGGGTCTGTCCTCACTTCCCCTTCCCACCATCTACAGAGGTAAGACCACCTTGCTGATCCCCACACAGTTATATCAGGAATTAAACTATAATAACCAGATCGCCAAACATTTTTTTTGATGGTACCTAAAATTGTTTTCAAAGCACAGCTAGAGCTGCTTTAAAAATAAAGAGCCAGAGTTGGCTTTCCACAACTAAAACCGTATAATGTCACAATAAATGTCTCTTCCAGTTAACAGTCAGTACTAACTCGGCACCAACTATTTGCTGGGCCAGAGCAAAGAACCAGGAGCAGAGCCTGTAGCTGCCGAAGTTGCTAAATTATGTCGTCAGCTGATTTGCATAACTGGCATTAACGCTGTGGAGAGAAGAAGGATGTCATCAAAGAGACATGTAAAATTGTTTATTTTGTCAACTCTTGTGTTTTAAATGTCACATTTCCAACCCTTCGTGTTCATCCAGTTCTTGTTCCAGCAATAGTGGCTGAAAAGGGACCCTCGGAGTTATTTTAGTGCAGCGATTTAATTACAGGGCAGATTCAGTCAGCAACACTAGATGTGTGTGAATACTCTCTCCATGGAGACCAACAACCAAATAGTTGTGAGCGCCATATTTAAAAGTGTACAGTTGGTTTCACTTTCACTTAAGACAAAACGCAGGTGTTTTCAGTATGTTGCACTGAATCAGATACATATATATATATATATATATATATATATATATATATATAACCTTTATTTCAACAGATAAAAACATTAAGAACAGTTTCTTCTTTCTACATATCTGATGTTTTTCAAAGCGATCTCACTCTGAAGTTACAGGATTGACTCCTTTTTAGTTGGTTTTACAACTTTCAGAATTGACATGCTAACATGTAGCATCCATGTTTAATGCTTAATCATTAATAAAGGGTTACTACTGGAAACATTAAGGATGATTCAGACTTAATAAGCTCTGAATTAACACATTTGTGACCCATCACATCGAAACGAGGATTAAGTCTAAAAGTGGTATATATATATATATTAAAACATTTGCAAAAATTGCATTTTGTCAAAACAATGAATAAATGCCTTATTAAGGTTTCATTTGAATGAACTGTTTGAAATATAATCATAAAACAAAATTATGAAGCACTTTTTTGAGCAGTAGCATAAAAAAACTGATTTTGAGGAAAAACGCCTTAAAATTGAGAGATTTTCTATGTGAGCTAGCAAAGTTCTGTTGCTTTTCAGCTTGGAACTGTCAATATTCCTCTTTATAAGGACATCAAAAATTCCTCATTAAAATTACATAAAATTAGGATTCAGACCAAATATTTATGTATAATCGTAACAAGCAAGAGAAATTAAGACATATATATGAAATTTACTGATGTTATCAGAATGATCCAGGTATCAGAATATAGCTTTTAAAGCCAGGAATCTGACAATGTGATTAGGTCATTTTAACCAAATATGACTTAATCCTCATTTTGATGTGATGGGTCACATTTATTAATGTTTTACCTATAAAGGCTTATTACTTCAATATACTCATTGTTTACTAATGCTTGACAAACCAATATTTTATATACTGTGTATATTTATATGTAATGCTCATATAAATGTATTTTTATTTGATTAATTAAGGCTAAATAAGGTGTAGTTATTAGTGTTACCAAAAATTTACTTACTTTTCTTAAAAGAATGGCTGATTAAACCTGCGTTGTTTTGAAACCGTAAAGTTTAAAGTATAACTAGTTGAACAATCTTAAGTGATTTTTTTTGTTGTTTTATTTAACAACTCTTTTGTTGCCACCTGATTCCAGTTCTCACCCTCCATCATTTCACAGCAGAGCTGCTAGAAGATAAAAAAAAACAAAACAGGACTGTGAAGTGGATTTTTTTCCTCGTAGTAACGTAACCGTGCACCACTCTGAGTGGAGAGCCAGTCTCCGTGGTAACCCTGTGTGTACAGTCCAGTCAGGCTCTCTGTTCTCGTCTCTTCTCCCTCCTCCTCCTTCCCTCTCTTAAACTCTCATGCCAGTGGAGGATGCCGTCCCCTGTGCCACACTGCCCCGACCCCCCCGCAGCCAGGCCGCCCCGCCGCCCGAGCGCTGCCGCAGCCTCTGCGACCTCTCCCGCTCCCCGACGCTCGCTCGCCGCGCCGCGCCCTCCTCCGCCGACGTGTCCCCGCTGCGGAGCGTTCTGACCCGGCAGATGAACATGTGCCCCCATCACCAGCAGCAGGGCTCCGCCTCCTGCATGGTGGTGCTAGAGCAGCCTCTCTGCACGCCCTATTCCCTGTGGCACATCGTCAGTAAGTAGGCGAAGAAGGAAACTGAAAAAAAAGAGGGAAAGGGGGGGGGGGTGCTGCCTGCGCTGCTGACTTCCTGTAAAGCATGCAAGCTTTTCCCATGAGGCAGTTTTAAGGATTTGTGCATATTGACTTGTTTGATCTGCGTGCATAAGCGAACAGAGAGGCTAATCACTCAGTCTGAATCTGGACCAGTGACGACAAACGCAGGATGTAAACTCACGTTAGCCACCACTTCTTTTCCAGGTGGAAAGATGGACGACTTGCTAAAGTGTGACTAAGCTTGTTGGCTCTGATCCCCTCATTACTACCCAAGGCGCTCCGTAGTTCTCTCCCTTCTTCTGAAATCTCCCAGTTCTTCCCTAACCCTCCCCGAGCATCTTCCTGTGGAACTGATCCCTGGCTGAGAGCATGTGATCTGCTGAGTTCTGCTGCTTGGGGTTGGAGTAAAGACCTGCACCACTGTTGCTCTCTGCACGCCCTCTCAGCTTTGGAGCTGTGGATTGGATGATAAAATGTTTGGGTGTGGTTTTTTTTTTTTTTTTGCATTTGTACCCCCGCACAAGAGCCCAAATGAACTCCACCTGCATCTGCCCACACTACAGCCCCCCACCTGCGTCCAAGTGTGCCAGCTTTCCTTCAGCTTATCTTAATTACCCTCTGAGCACTACTACCAGTCCTCTCAGCAGCTGCTTTAGTTTGGATGCTTGGACCGGCTAATTTGTTTCTGTTGCATCCTTTGCAGAAAAGCCGCTGTTCACTCGGGACCCCACTCAGCTGAAAGGCAGTTTTTTGTCCACGTCGCTCCAGAAGAGCAACATGGGCTTCGGCTTCACCATCATCGGAGGTGACGAGCCCGATGAATTCCTCCAGGTCAAAAGCGTTATTCCTGACGGGCCTGCTGCGGCCGATGGAAAGATGGCTACAGGTGAGCTTTGGACTTGCCTGACACACACAAACTCTCACTTCTACAAACCAAAATACAAAAAAAATAATGTAGGAAGATATCAGCAAGTGCACTTTTATGAGGCTTTTTTATTTTCCCACTATCCAGTCAGCATCTATTTAAGAAAGAAAGAAAGTTAAAGCGAAAGTTTAAATGTGTTTTAAAGAACTAGCATTTCTTAAAGGAATGTAAATTACCATAGCCTTACATGACAAAGTCATAGCCACAGATTTTACATGTTATGTTAACATTGGGTTATGTAATGAGGATGACTCAGCTACAGGATTTTAAGTCCTAAAAATATCTACATTCTCCTTTTTAGGGCTTAAAATACATTTAGTTGAGTCGCAAATTTTTGCTTATTTTTATGAGATAAGTGGACTCTTTCATCTAAAAGGTAAGAGTTGGATGGTTTTAGTAAAAAAAAGTAAAAAATAGAAGCCAAATCTGTGCATGGTGTGTGTGTAACACTAGGTTTATTCATTTTAATGGTTAAAACAAGAACTAGCTTTAGATTTTAGTGCACAATTTGGTACTTTCTAGTTGGAAATCAAGGTTGTCATTGTGTAGCCAGGTTGATTTGCTCCAAGCCAGTAGTTTTGCAACATTTTAAAATATTTGCTCAAAATTCACATTAAAGTTGGATGGAAACATGACTACCGAGCACTAATGATCTTTAATAATCCAAGTTATACAAAGTAGGGTTCGAGTTCAGTTTTCCAGCCACAATAAACTCTTATTCTTTGGTGACTTCCATTATTTCCAGTACATTTTAAAACATCCATATATATTATTTTGGATTTAGATAGTTGAAGCAACAATCAAACACTGGATTTTTATTTATTTTGAGTTTACAACTTAATTAAAATTGAAAAAAAGATCACGGTTTTCTTGTTGCGGTTTTATTTTGAAACAGAAAAACCAAAGAATGAACCACACACGGATTAAAACGGTTTGTAACAAATGAAACTGGTGAATGTTTTTAAAGGGACCAATTTTTTCTTCTGAGATACAAATAATCAGAAACAAGGTTTTCTCTTAATAATTAATAATAATTAACCTAATAATCCATATGAATGTGAAGGATTATAAAGCATAAATACATATGGGATTTAATTTTAAATAACCGCATCAGATGTCTCCAAAATACAGATTGTTCCGCAGCTTCTCATTCCATCACTGTTAAACACTCCACTCAGACATATTTGCTGGAGTAACTCACCTGTCTGTGTTGTTTAAGCTCCGAGTGTAAAATATGCACATACCTGTGCACCAACTGTGCATCTTTCTTCTCCCATTAATCATGGAGTGGACTTTATGAGCCCCATAACTCCTGACTGCGGCCACTTGGGGGTGGAACTGGAGCACATCGTCTCCCACACAAACACACACACATACTTTGAGACAATCCATCTGCACTAAAAGGTCAGGGGAAGAAAAGTAGCTGTGCTGATGTGTCTATCGGTGTATATAGTGCAGGAAATAACTGTACGGTGGTTATTTATCACAAAAGCTGTTTATAAAAAATGGAAAAAGCTGATAAGTGAGTTTTTTTTAGCTTCTCTTTAAAACTTGAAACTTCTCTTACATAGTTTGGCAGATTTATTTAATAACATTGGGGCATAAATGTCCTCTTATTTTTTTTATAAATGCATTAGAGCGCCAGCTAAAAATAAATCCCTCGTTGGCTAATAAAGCTTGTCGACTTCTAAACCATTCTGCTTTGTGTCGTCTCTTCCTCTTCTCCTGTTTCATTATAGAAATCCCCTCTCTTGTTTTATGTATTCTTCGCCCCAAAAATAACTTGCATGATTCCGTCTCATTCTCCCGTCAGCTCGTCTTCATCTCTGTCTCACCAGCCGCACTTCGCCTCTTTTTAGACTTTGTGTCCTACTTCTGCAGCAGCAGAGCCGTCACGTTCACAGTTACTCAAAGATCACACAGAGGGAACTCAGACCTGGAAGGGGTGTGAAATTCCCACTTTTGGATTCATGATTTTTGTCTTTTTTTTCCCCCACCTGATCTCTTGTTAAGGGTCTTTTCTTTCACTTTACACGGTCAGAATGGGCTTCGTTTAGATTTTATATCTGCAACAAATTTATTTTTAAAGGTAAAAAGCTAAAAAAAAGGTTCACTCATCAAATAGAAATGCTAGCCTTGATATTTTACAGTTTTTGCAAAATCTAGAGCAATACGTTGTCTTTGCTTGACATTGAGAGGCTTGGTTTTAGAGCTAGAAGCAGTCTTTAAAGTGAAATTAGTGGGTCTGTTGGTACAACTGGCTTCAAACTGGGAAGCCTAATTGCTTTAACTCTCATTCAGCACCAGAGGGGCTTTCTGCTGAACTGCCTCCTCACTCTGCAGAGTCTGTTCTGTTTGGATAAGACTGGCATTTTTACCAGCGTTTGAGAGTTCATGTACAAAAGAGATGTATTTTTTTTACCACAGTAATAACATTTAGCACAAAGTGCATCAAATTCATATTGTTCATACGTTCAGGTCATGTTTCCACAGATATCCTTTAAAACGTGTCAAACTCGAGGCTGGCGAACCAAATCTGGCCCTCGTTAACACAAATTATCCAGCCCAAAAGGTAATACTAGAAATGTGAAACAGTTTTATGGTTTATGTCTTTAGTACATTTTCAAGACAGTTGGCCAACTTTCAATCCAAAAAAAAAAAAGATGGAAATGTAAAAAGAGTAACAGAGAATTGACTTTTATTGTCTTTTGCTGTGTTCTTTATTTATGTTAAATTCAAATAATTGGCTTTTTAGTGAGTTTTCTTTTTTTTCTTGATTTGCTGGCTTGTGATAAAATGTTTCTCTAAGGTATAAGTGTAAAACCCAAAAAATGTATGCTAATAAGTCTTTTTTTTAATTGAATCTTTATTTTCCTTATCCACTGGGTTATGCATGTTCTAAATAAAACAGAACTTTGAAAAGGTCTTGTCTTTCTGTAAGAGTAATTGGGTATAACATATTTTCAATAAGTATTGACAAAAATTGCCCTTGGCTTGTATGAACTTGTATGAATAAGTTGGACCCCTGTACTAAAAAACATTTGAAAGACTGATTAAAAGCACAGGTTAGCTGTCACAGTTTTAAGTGTAAAATTATAGAAACTGAATGACAAAACCAAAATGACCTAAATCAGTTTTATCTTCATTCATCTTTGACTTCAAAATGTTTCAAAGCAGATGGAATTGCATTTGAATAAATGAAGTTGAAATCTCCTCTCATGTCTGAATAACAGGCAGCACCTGCAGCACATTACCTCGGTTTAAAACATAATGATGATGGTCAGATCTGCTTGTGCTTTAATGATGTGGCTAAGCTGTTGGTAAGCATCTTAGCTTTGTGGATATCATTAAAACATTGCACCCTGTGGATGGAACCGGTCATCAATCTGCCATCACCACAGAAACTTTACCTCAGAGGATGGAAAGACCGAACCCTAATCCCATTTTATGCATCAAAGTAGCTAAAACAGGACATTTGCCTTGGAAAAACAAACAAAAAAATCATGTTACCATGAGGACTAACCATCACTGGTTAATGCTAGATGACTATTCAGCTACTAAAATTAGCTATTAGGGTAATGCTGCCTTATGGTGTACGAGCTCAACTCAATTAAAGCTTTGCAAACCAGTTGCCTCATTTAAACAAACAATGTCTGCAAAGTGGGTGTTATGAACTTTTGACAAGTCACTATGTTAAAACGACACTTTATAAACATGGACAATAAACCCAATCTCTACAGAAAGCCTGCACCCTGCTGAGAGCCTTAACCGTCGTCATCATGGCCTCGTCATCTCAGCAGGGACACGGAGATCTCTCGTTACGCTGACTCACTCCCGAACGCACAATTAGACGAGGGGATAATTGGGATGGTTAAGGTTGCCTCAGCTTGGGACCGTGCTGTACACAGCTGAGGTCAGTGTGACCGGGAACCGACACAAAAACCTGTAGAAAATGTTTTAATGGACAGAGAAGGGGGCTGGTTTGTGTGTTTTTAGTCTTTTGTTCTCTGTGTTGATGCCTTTCCCTTTTATCCACACCTGTTTGGGACCATTTGTGCTCATTTTGGATCATTTTATTCACATCTTCCTTCTCATCCTTCTTGGTGCTTTTTCCTGATAGCGTTTCTTCTTTTTTTTTTTTAATGACTCCGTTGTTGCATTTCCCTTTCTGGTCCCAAACTCCATCAAAGCAGAGAGCGGTGACGTCACAGCGCCACCATTTGTTTTCCGCCGGTGTGCTCAAACTATTGATTCTGACTCGAACGCTCAAGGCAAATGTTGGCCGCGTTTACTCTGATTAATTAAAAAGTCCCTCACGTTGTGTCACCTCGAGGCACATCGATGCCAGCGGAGCGTTGAAACTTGGAAAACGGTTCGTCTGTAAGAAGAGTTCAGATGATGTCTTAACTCCCAATCACATCGAGTCGACGGCTTCACCTTTCGAGGTGCTCTTCAGCAGTCGATGCAAAATAAATCCAGCCCAATTTCACCTTATCCTTTCCTGTTGAGAGAAAGTTAAATTGAGCTTACTATTAATGCTGTTACAGTCTGAGTTTTAAGAGTGTTTGATAGGTGGGGCTTTCCAATCACTTAGGCACGAATGTGACTTTTTAGTCCAATTCCAAAGAGCTTGGCAATTTATCTCCAATTAGAAAATGAATGTTTTCCCTGTCTGACCACATAAAGCTGTATGTTTGACTTTAGTCACCACCCAGGCCTGCTTCATCCCTCCACAGTGAACCGTAAAACACTATATTTAGTAAAAAGCATGGAGCTCTTTCATGTGGGGAACATTTATTTGTGTGCTAGATTTTATCTACCTGTAGCGGACAAATAAAAAGCACTTGAAACCCATAAAAGGTAAACCTTCTAGCCACTTGTCATCTGCACGTGAAAGGCAGATAAGACCTTATATGTGGTGATGTTCAGTGGAAACAGTTCACAGCTGTTGAAGATAGAGAATACAGATGACTGAGCTGTAGAAAAGCAGAAGTCCTGATAAGTCTTTGGTAACATAATGGTGTAAAGTTTCTTCCACTGGAAGAAAGTAAAAGGAAAACAACCTGTCTGCTCTTCAGGAGATAGAGTATGGACTCCCAGTTGCAATTAGAATCTAACTCCAATTTGTTGATTTGTTTCTTTGCATTCATAAGACCACATAATGCATTGATTTTTTTATCAGTTAATTAGCCTTTGAAGGTTATACCATTGTTTCTTCTCTTAACATTCATGTCCACCCACCATTTTACTACTTCGCCTAATTATTGGATGTTTCGTAACATTTTTCTTTCTTTCTTTGATTGCCGTCAGCTCTGGTCTTGTTGTTTTGTGTGCCTTTCTTTTTGTCAGTTACTATTTTGATTCTTCTACATTTCTGTTTCTGTGATTTTTGGTTTCTTGAACCATCCTTCAAGTATGTTTTCTTGATTATTTAATTTTAAAAATCCCCATTGGCCTCTAATTGTAAACATGGGAGCAGCTGGGAAGGTGGATACAAAATGAGTAAAGGTGGACAACAAAATAATGTGCGCAGCCAAGAAAACCATACACTAAAATAGGCTATGATTATCAAGAAAATGGCCCTTCAGAACCCGTGTACGGCTCAATGATCTGTTGGCACCCTAACTACAACAAGTTTTTGATACTCCAATTACATGAACACTTAATTTGAATGCCATCAGGTGTTATTAAACAAATGCCTTATTTTGTATGGATTCTTCTTTAGACAAATTACTGAAATAGTGAGAACAAAAATTAGCTACAACTTTTATACCAATTTTAGAAACAGCAGTTTACCTAAAGACATCTGGAGCTGCTAATTAATTAACTTATAGAACGTTTGAATGAATGTCTTTTTAACTGCAACATTAAAACACCTCTGTTACCCTCGTTATTTTTTAATGTTCCAGTTATTAAACTCCCTGTTGTTTCCCTCCTTCTCTCCTCAGGTGATGTCATTGTCTACATAAATGACGTCTGCGTCCTGGGTACCACCCATGCCGATGTGGTCAAACTTTTCCAGTCTGTACCCATCGGACAAAGCGTAACTCTCGTCTTGTGCCGTGGCTACCCTTTGCCGTACGACCCGGAGGACGCTGCCAACACCACCAACAACACTACCACAATCATCTCCCCGCTGGGCATCATGGAGCAGCGGCCCATCATGGTGAACGGCAGGACTGATTACGATACCTACCTGGATTATCTCACCCGCTCGTCGCGGTTCGTAACAGATCCCAACCAGGACCAGGTCAACTCCCAGCAGCAGCTCCTGGCCACTCACCCGGGAGACACCCACTTAGACGGGTCGCTTCCCACCGCCACTGGCACCACGCCTCCCGACAGCATCTCCATGGCGTCGTCAGGTGCCACCCAGGGGGAGCT
Organism: Anablepsoides rubrolineatus; assembly: GCA_031762495.1. Classification (NCBI taxonomy): domain Eukaryota; kingdom Metazoa; phylum Chordata; class Actinopteri; order Cyprinodontiformes; family Rivulidae; genus Anablepsoides; species Anablepsoides rubrolineatus. The sequence goes on along the minus strand of JARVGW010000346.1, from coordinate 10,771,278 downwards.
GCTGACTTTAGCGATGGTGAAGGGCGTGGATGGTTTTGGCTTCACGATCGCCGACAGTATCACGGGCCAGCGGGTCAAACAATTGCTGGAACCATTGGGCTGTCCGGGTCTATTCGAGGGGGACCTGATAGTGGAGATCAACAAGCAGCCCGTGCAGGGACTCAATCACACGCAGGTGGTGGATCTGCTTAAAGAGTGCGCTGTGGGAGCTGAGACCAGCCTGGTAGTTCAAAGAGGTGGAACAGGTAGGACAGATACGCTCCACTCTGAATCTTTTAGCTTGTTCTTCTGTCGTCTTCTGCAGGTGTGCTTCGTTTGAGTTTGTGCAAAAAGCTTTGAGTCGGTCCTGCAATGAATATCTGTGGCTTTCTGATGCACAGCTCCTCTTCAAGTGTCTTTTAAGTCTTTTTTCTCCTGAGTCTAGCTTCCCTTTACCATACTTGAGTAGCTGCCCCTCTGCTCACTGTGTCATGCCTCCTATCAGTCCACAATTTAAGTCTGATTGAAGAGCTCATTTTTAGTCCATTTTTTATATATATTTTTGGGTCGTCCTGTCTGTTTGATGTAGGTAATAAATTTCGTGAGCTCTAATACAACCCCTCAAATCAGAGGATGTCCGTTTTTTTTCTCGAATTTCTGCTTTCACTCCTGAGAATGTACGAATACCTGACAAACGTAATTGGTTGGTTTCAAATGATGTCACAATGCAGTACAGCAAGAGCTCAAAATACAGACGCAGGGCAAGAAGTTAAGTACTGTAGGATCTACCGTCTGGGAAAAGGCCCATGTTTTGTGTAATTAACGGCTCTTTGTTTGTGCTAATTGTGTCGTTAGGTGTTGCATGTTTAACGTTAGCTGTTACTGAAAGCTCACCCGTCATTGGATGGCTAAGTTGTGGACCTACCTATGCCTCCAGACTTTTATAGGCTTTCATCTGTTGCTTGTAAGACGTCTGAAGCACCAGATAGTTGGTGAAATTGACAACCTCAATTGTTGGCAAATCTTTTGATTCTGTCAAACTCATTCCTCTTCATGAGGTACTGGTCATGCCTGATATATTTGTCAACTAGTTGCTGGTACTTTGTCTTGAAACTGGATCCAAATCTGACTCTACAACAGTTTCCTCCATAGACATGCTGCTTCCTGCCCTCCATTTGAAATTGCACATCATCAAAACCCCATGACTTACACCCAGCTATTGCGTTCTGCCTCGTGTAGCCGATTGCCCTCTGCTCCATGTGGGTTCAGAAAAGGTGAGGTTGGTCCTCACAAACGTTTGTCTACCCAGTCGAAAATAAAGTCAGAAAATAAGTCAGCAAAAAAATGAAAAAGGAAGAAATTGTCTCCGTTCAAAGTGTTGTACGACTGAAGTAACAGAACATAAGCTGTGTGTGACCCTGCTGTGATCTGCCCACGAGCTGAAACGCTCATTCAATTGTGGTGTTGGTGCAGCTGTCAGCGGTGACTCAGCCGAAGCTGTGACGCTCAAGATGAAGATATTTTAATTAAGGCTCAGAACAACAAAATGGTTTTGATTTTTAAATGTCACCAAATCTTTGTTCCAAACTCTTCTCAATTCAACTTGGCGTCCTCCAAGTGACGAGGCATGAACTTCAGCGTTTTGGGGTTTTTTTTGAGGTGAAATGCTACCGTTGCTTTTGTGTGCATCTCGCTATGTGTTGTGTAATGTCACATAATGCCAACCGCCTGGGTGCCACAGACACCTCTGAGACTCACTCGCAAAGGTCGGCAGCAGCCTCTGAATACGTTTATGACCCGCTTATTCCTCTGCCAGGCTGCTCGTTTGTCTGTTGGAGAATGTGGCGCCAACAAAGTAAGCAAAGAGGAAACGAGACAAGTCCAAATCCAAAAAAACAAACCAAAAAAAATAATAATAATAAATGGTTCTCGAATAGCTCTAATTTGTTCAACAGAAAAAAAAACAGTCTCTTTTAAAAGCAAGTCCTCCCCCTCGTCTGTTTCTTCCTGCAGAAGGCAAAAACAAATGAAAATGCAGCCTGTTAGTTTAGTCTGCTGTGCTTGACTTCATTATTCCAAATGTGCAAATGCCTCACCGCAGTAAACTACATCAGGGTGCCGTGTCACTTCTGCTTGTGTTGATTGTTTCTGATATAGTCAGCCAGAGGTTTCAAAAAAAAAAAAGAGGGACTACATGTGGCACTTGTACGTAATCTGAAAAAAAAAGGTGCTAAAACTGTTCTTTGTAGGTAAGGTTTTAGATGTTATGAGTCTCTTCAGAGTGTTTTTTAAGATGTACCCATGAGAGCACTTTAAGCTCATTAGGATCAAAGACTTTAAAGCCTTCTGGGGAGGAGGAAAAAAAAACACAATGTGCTCGTTGTGATTTTTGTGTTTGAACTCTTTTCATTATTATGTAGATAAACAAGAAGTAATGGGGCCACGCTAGGAACCATATACCGGTGTATTTCATGTGACAAAGCTAATGAGCTGTTTTTATGTAGAGACTTGTGATGTTGTTGACTTTTAGCTTTTTGGATCTTTCTCTGCTGGGTGCTCATTCGTGATGTTTTGTAAGAGGCAGTGATAGCGGTGGTACTGAAAAACATTTAAGTCATGCAAGCCGAAACAAGTACTCTTCCTGTGAAGATATGCAGGTGTAATGATGTTTTTGTCTTATTGTTCTGCTTAAGTTCTCCATCTAGATTTTTAAAAAGTGATGGATTTGCCTCTAATGATGCACCACCTTCAGTTAAAGAGATGATTATAAGTCCAAACTCATCTGTTTTATCTGAGATAGAGATTTTTGAGCTGTTTTAAAGGCTTTATCATGTGCTCTACTTTCGGACAGTGATTTCTAGCGGTGCACTGATTGCAGTTTTCTGGCCGATCACCGACTTTTAAAAAACCCGACCCGAAGATTCAGATTTTGGCTGATGCTGATTTTTTTTTAATAGCTGACATTGTCTGGTGTTTTAAGTTCACAATACACCCAATGTTCTAATCTTATTTTATTGAAAAACATTGAACAATACCCTTAAAACCGTGCTCACAGCAGAGCAACGGGGGACAGTGGCTGATTTTTAGACCTTAAATGAGAAGCCAATCTTTTCCACCAAACTTATCATCCGATCTTCCAAAGTTAAAGAAATGTGTGCAGATTTATTGGTGCATCTCTAGTGATTTCTTGTGATGTGATGTCCCATATTCAGTCACCTAATAAGCTACTGTTTATGTGAATACATTTATTTTTAAATTGATGTGTTTTGCAAGGACCACTGTAACTCCCAAGCCCAACTAATAAAATAATGGAGACGATTACCTGAATGGACAAAAAGTTGGTGTTTTGGAGCGAGCACAGAACAAGTAGTCATCAGGTGTGTTTCAGTAGTTTCAGCCCACGGAGGCTTCACCCTTTAAATCCAGGTAGACTGAATATAACGGCAGTTAAATTAGAAGCTCTAGATTTTGGATGATTTATGATTGCATGACCATAAACTACCTCATTGCAATGGTGTTGTTTTTTTATCATGTCAAAATGCCTAAAACTTAAAATGCGTTTGAACTGAATGTATATACACGTCTTTTCACGAGAGGTATAACTTCCCAAAATTCAGTGTGTTTTAAAGTGGTTACACCTACCATATTGGTCCCCGTGATGCACATTTGGTCCCAACGAGGCGGCCTTTTTTGATGTAGCAAAAACATGCCCACACACACACACTTTATGGATGATTTTTGGGATTAAGCTTCTCACATACACCTAAATATGCTATATGTGAAGAAAGCATTAAAATTTTGGGATTGTAAGTAGCAGTACTTTATCACATTGCAGCGTTAACGTATTCAGCTAGGTTACTATACAATGAATTATTTGATCCATGATGACTTGCTAAATGCCACCATTTTTTTTTGTAAAGTTTAATCACCGTCCAATCAGTTTTGTAACAAGACGACACATTAATTATGGAAGAAGTCAGAAAAGGAGACGAGAATAAAACAACGGAAAGCTGTGGTTTATAGTCTCTGGGATCCACCTGTTGACATGACTTTCAATGCTTTTCATCCTTATTTTAAGAATCCTATTAATCAGAATATTCACAAAATAGGGAATGTTTTTTTTTAATCCTTGTGATGACAGTGTAATAGAAAAGTCATTGCCTTCTAGTCAGTTATTTGCAGAAGTTAAAATGTCCAAATTTATCCTTCTATACAATTTTTAACATTCAAGTAATAAATTTATTTTTAGAAAAAACAATCTCCCAATGAAACAGCCTGGTGCAGTTTGTATGTAAATCCACCAGTGAAAAATATTATATTTAAAGACAAAAAATATTGGAATTTGAATGTAGAAACAGCTGCAGCAAATATTTGTGCCTTTTGAACAGAGTTTTCACCAAACACAGCTCGTTAACCGGCTCTCAGCTCCCCTCTGAGGATCTCCATGAAGCCCAGTCTCTCCTGCCGCTCTAAATAATTAGCCAGACTATTACCTGTTGTAATAAAACTGTCACCGTGTGGCTGAAATGATGTCTTCTCCCCTGCTTAAACGCACTCGTCCTGCTCCTTTGCACAATTGGCTTTGTGCCACGCGATCTCCACAAACTGGCCGTCGCTGCTCGTCGAGCTGGTTGTTTTCTTTTCTACAACCACATTTGTCAGTTTTCTTTTTTTCTTCCTGCAAATAATGCAGCCGCTTTTTCTTTTCCTTCATTCCCACACACAACTGGAAATGGCGTGTTTTGCCTTTTTTTCAATTCCCACTTCCACAAACACTGGTGTGGATATTTTATGGTGCGGTTACTATGACGACACCCTCTTTTAATGTCCAGCATCAGAGGTCTGACATGACCAGGGAGAGAGGAGGGTTCGTTGATTCAAAAAGAGGAGGAAAAAAAACAGCCTCACACTGCAGCTCTTGTTTGCAGCTTAAAATTTAGAGTCGACTTCAAAAAAAAAAGAAGAAAAGGTAGGAATGAAGAAAATTGCTTCATTGAAGTCCAAATGGGTATACTGCACAGGATGAATTTCAAAACAAGGTGCAGAAAAGGCTCCGTTCTGCTAAGATCTTTTTTTTTTTTTTGCTCAGCTTCGAGGTTGTCATGGACACGGAGAGCAGCAGAGAGTTATCGTCGCTGCAGAGTGGAGATATGACTTTCTAGCTTCAGTAATCCTGCTCCTGCAACCAGTCAGGATCGTTTAGGAGGACAAGTGGCACCTTCTACTAGAACAGGTTTTTAGAACTTTGTGCCAAATAACCTGAAACATTTAGATCAGGGATGGACAGCTGAAATGATGGAAGGGGACATGGGGAATAAAACGGCTATTTTAAAAATGTTTGTATAAATGTTTTATAAACCAGCATTCAGTGCAGTAACTCAACATATATCATGCTCAAATACATACGTGTAAAGTAACAAAGTACATATACTTAATTTTTTTGTGAGGGTCTGTAATTTTACAAAGTACTTTTTTTAAATCTTAACTTTTACTTTTATTTTTTTTTCATTCAAATCATAACTCAAATGCATGTATAACTGTTGTACTCTAGTTAAATAAAAATATGAATACCAAATGTTTGAAGCAAATAAAAACACTTCAGCCTCTTGAGTTCAGACCCCTGTATGATTCTGGTAAAAAGTTTATGTACTTGCTTCAGTTAGCTTTGCATATTTAGCTTTGTGCAGCATGTGGTGGCAACTTTATATTAAAATCCTTAATGACAGACTGAACACAAAGGTTTGCCTTGAAATTCTGTGAACTGATAATCAATCACTTAAAAACATTTTTTTGAAGGAGCAGAGCCTCATTAGGGGGTCAAACAGAAGTCACCCGTAGGCCAGATGTGGCCCACAGGCCACCAGTTGCCCATCCCTGATTTAGACGTCTTTTTATAAATGTTTTGTCTTCGTGACTGAGTTGGCCCAAGAACCTCATCCTTAACTGTTGGACATTCCAAGCAGAATGAACATTAGTTCACCGTTTAGAAATTAGTCTCAAATCTTCCAGTCAATTAAACCTCACCGCCTTGAAATGGCTGCGCTCATAATGCAATTATGATCTTTAGCCATCCCTAAAACTTGGTGTGGGACTCCATAGCTCTTATTTCCCCTCAATAAATGGGCACTTTTTCTGTCGTTAGTAGTAATTATTGTGCCTGTGTGTGTCTGTGTGAACGTGTGCGTGGCAGACTGCCTCATTAGTGGCCACAAAGACCATTAACGGTCCTAACTGCAGCTGCGGCAGGCGATGCAGGGCTGCAAATAGCAGAAACTGCAGCTCGTGCGCGCTCGCTCATTTAGCTCCCGCAAACGTGACACCTTCTCACCCGCCGCCACCGCTGTCTTAATCACACTCGTCCCCGCTCGTCATAACTCAGCTGTCCGCTCCGACCTTTCACCCAGCTGCTCGAGAACCCCCCCCTTCCTGCGGGCCGTCATTGTGAAGGTCCATCCTGTATGGAGAGAAGGACTCTGACTCATCGAGTCTCCTCCAGCCTCCTTCAGGGACTCGAGGTGTAACGAGACAGTGATTCATCCGCTGCGCTCAAGATGGCTGGGAACAAACGGAGGGGGGTTAAAGCGAAGGTGGTGGAAAGAGCGAGCGACAAGTTTGGCTCTCTGCCAGTAGATCACAGACTGTCAGCTTTGTTCACACATGCAGATCTCTCCTCACAAGTTTGAAAACTAAGTGGGGGGCGGGGCTTGCCAGGAATCAATATTCCCTCTTATCTGCTCAGGAAAGGCAAGCGAGGCCCAAATGGAAGCTAGAATATGTGTAAAAGCTTAAACAGCTGACTGTGTGCAGCTTTATCCTTCAATATTAGATCACAGATTAAAAGTAACGTCTCTGTGTGGGAGGAGGAAAGTTACCGCCGCCTTTTACACAAATCAGACGCTCCGGTTTACGAAGATGAAGTGATTAGCCACTAATTGCACAAGCGTGGGTAAATAAAGCTACGTTGCTTCGAACTTTCATATCACACATTTTCAGCCAGGCAGATTGTAAATGATTTGTTTGTTGCACTAAAATGTGTATTTCAGTAAACTTATAATTGGTTTTCTTGCTCAGGTTGTCGTGTGCTTCTGAAGAATGCATATTGCTCGTCATCTCTTAGAAATTCTGTGCATATTTAAGATTCATGCTCAGAGTATGTGTTGTGAATAACTCTCAACTACTACCACACCAAATTTTAACTCAATACCAACAAAATTCACCACGTTATAGTCATTTATGTCTTTGCTAATGTTGATTGACTGTGGCGACCATCTTGAATTGGACTGGCTCTGAACATTTATGAGTTGTAGACGTGTATCCCATGATTATTTTGTGAAGGTTTCGTTAAAATCCAGTTAGTGGTTCAGGAGATATTTTGCTAACAGACGCAGGTGAAACCACTGTATTTGTACATGTTTAACTAAGCTAGGTTGGGGAGTTTTTGTTATCTTTCTGTAAAATATTAAAGTTTTATTAATTTTAAGGTGAAAACATCCTTTGTTGAAATATATTCGTATGAAAGTAGTGATGTTGCTCAGTTTCAATGATTTTACTCAAATCAGGGAAGTGCAACACTCTGAGGAAGACAGGTCAGTCGTTTCAAAGTGTGAGCTGGACTCCCTGCAGCCGAGCTGACAGAGCTGATGAGCGTTCGGCACCGTGGACAACTCACTCAGTCCCCCCCCTTCTTCTCGCTGCCTAAGGGGGGCTCCACTGTGACACCCAGCTAAATGTCTGCTGTAGCCGGAGTTAACGGTGACTTCACCCTGTGGATCTCCTGCTCTCTCTGTCCTTCACGCCAGCTCAGACATTCAGAAAAAAAAGCTTTTCTTATTGTCTGTTTTCTTATTGTATTATTTCTCAGGGAAGGAGAAAACTAAAATACACTGCCGCTTCTCTCATTCTTTGTTGTTCTGGGCTGATTAAATACCCCGTTGCACATTGGGGGGTGGGGGAAAAATGTGTATCTGTTTTTTTTTTTGGCTTGTTTTTACTCAGAAACCCTGATGGTAAAATGTAGCTTTTGTTCATCTCCATGTTGTCACGCTTCCATTGGTGTTTTGAGCAGGACGAGTCTTTTCACAGTTCCTGGAGTCTGGCCAGGATGAGACTGGGAAGGCTGGTGCATAATTCCAGCAGGCATCCCATAATTTGATTCTTCTATTTGCATATGCTTGTAGCTTCCCAAAGGTGAAGACAAAAAAAGAAGAAGAATTGATGGTAGAAGACTGTGTATGCACCTTATAGTTAACATTATTGTGTGAACCAAAGTAAAAGAGTTTGTTTAGCGTGTAAATTTGAACAATACAAGTGATTTTACAGATTTTTCTCTTCCACAGTTTGAGATGGATTTGTGGTGGTTGTGCCTGAACAATGCTGTAAACAGCAGAAATATGTGGATTGCCTTTTTGAAAGGTCATCACAAGATAGATTGGAAAGAAAAAGGGGAAGGTGTAACCTTTACCTCGCCATGCTGTATTACAAAACCAAGCCACTTAAGTGAAAGCCGGAGCATTTACCTAATAACCTTTTTTTAGTTTTGTATTTCTAAGGTTCCTGACAAATCAATGATTGATTCATGAATGTTCTTTTTGGAAGCGTGGACAAAAAAAACAGTGTTACAGGGAGCTGATGTTTGAGTCGTGACTAATAAAAAGACTTGTACACCTGTGCGGTCAGGCCTTGGACATGTGGAAAATTAAATTTCTAAATTGGAGGTCACATAACGGCATTTTCTACACAACGCTGAGATACAAAACCAAGACTCTTAAGTTTAAATAAAATGGCAAGAGGACAAATAAGGTTTATTAAATACCCAGTTACATTTCAGAAATGTGTCCTTTTAGTTTTTGTTGTTTTTTCTGTGTAAAAAGCAACGTTTGCATCAGTCTGCATCGACAGCAGATATGTTTCTAGCAAATATTATTAAAATATATTGTAGTTTTTCACTTATCATTGATTTTTTACATTTATAGCATGACACTGCTGCAGCCAAAGCAACAGAAAACTGAAACGGCCACTGAACAATGAGCTATATGCAGAGGTAGGTAGTAGGGGTGTAAATCATCAGCATTATTACGATACGATATTACATCGATATGTTTGGATGACGATTTGATATTTCTCTATTACAAAGTCTGTCACGATATGATTTCAATTCACATGTCTGCGATCGGTATAATGCAATATCATATTCCCATTGAACACAACGACTGTGTTAGATGCTCATATGATATCGATTCACATCAACATATGATGACGATATAGATTGATATTTTCATTTTGCTTTGGTATGAATCATTCAAATTGATATATCGATATAGATTGATGTATTGTTACACCCCTAGTAGGTAGTGTACTCAAAGGTTGTACTCAAGAGTAGCACTACTTAAACATATTTTACTCAAGTAGAAGTACAAATTAGCCATGCAAAAAATTACTTAAGTAAAAAATTTTGTAAAAAAGCTTCTTGATTGATCATAACATTTGATTTAAAATTATAAAATGTCATCAGACTGACAGGAAAAATAGTTATGTGCAAATTCTGGTGTTTTTTAAGCAAAAATGAAGAAATGTTGTGCAAATAAGACAAAATGCATTTTCCTGTGAAAATGCAGTGTGAATGCTAAAACAATTCAGAAATCAGCTGTGAAGTAGCTGAAAAAGCTGAAACTAGCAAAAAAGGTAGCTATAAATGCAGAAAAACAATAAATATAGTAGAAAAAAATTGAGCATAAAATAGCTGAAATAAACGGTTAGTGAAATTTGTTTAAAAAAAATTTTTTTTTTAAGTTTAAATTGGCAGGAAAAACGGGTAAACAGTACCTGAAAAGACAGAAAAAAGCTGAAATTATGAGCAGTAAAAGGTTGTAAACCCTACAAATGTTTTGGTGGATTTTGTTGTAAAATCATTTATTTTCAATTAGAAAAACAAGGCTGAAAAAGCAAAATATATTAAAAAAAATGAAATATTGCACAAAAACAAAAAGTCAAAACATGAAGGTCCTGAATGACCTGAACATTTGTGAATTTCAGATGGAATTATGTGCCAAAAAAATGTACAAAAGAAAAATATATCTAAATAAAAACAATGTAACTCAATTACACAACAACAAATTCCAGCCAAAGAAACACTTTTCTTCAAAAGTTTCTCCAAATACTTTGGAGTCATGTTAGGCATCAAGTTATGGGAAATGGACTGCATTTATACGTATAAATCCTTATATTAAACACTTTGTGCTCAATATATTGACCACTTAAGGTTCATTCATGCACAGATAGTTTGGTATACTATGACATTTGGGTCAGTGCTATAATTTTATTATTAGGTGTTTCCTTTTATTATTTTAAGAGTATCCCTCTCAGTTTCTCCTCATTCATCTTTGTTTACCATAATTAGTCACATTATCGTCATTTTGTTTAATATATAATTTAATTTTAATTCACTTTTCATTCTTTTATTTTTTCAGCCTAAATCATGTTTTTGTTTCCTCAACATTACAGGTCACTATTCACCCTGGAAGACTCCAAAGCAGGTAACACCCATCAGCCTCAGAAACCAGGATTATCCCCATTTCTGCTGTGAAATTTAGAACTTTACTCCTCTGGATGCTGTGTGAAAACTGTGTGCGACTCTAACTCATTTGTCAAATTGCACAAAGCAAACGTTCTTGTTGCCACACTAACTTTATTGTTGACCAACTTTGTGTCTGCTGCTTTTTGAAAACTCAGACTTCTTGTAATATGACTGAAGCACCAAGTCTAAGTGTTTCTCTTAGAGCATTAATACACTTTGATTCACAGCCTGACTCAGCACCATTAGGGGAATCTCCATTATTCTATTACAGCTCTAGTGCTGCTTACCCATCTGTGATCAGTCTGCTTTGCCTCGACCCAGGTTTTTATCTTTCATTTATCTTCATTTCATAACATTTCTGGGTTTCGCTCTCAAAAGCTCCTCTGCACTTTTATATAATTCCTTCGCTGCTTTGTCTTTTGTCTTATCTGGATTTCATTTTAATGCGCATTAAAGCTCAATTCTTCATGTCGCTTTAGATCTTTCTCCTGCTTTAGGATTGTTTTCTGTCCCTAACGTCAACATGTCCATGCACCAGACACCCTCTTAGATCAGATGCACTTCTGCCCTTCAGATGTGTTTGTTCCGCTCACATGCCTCCACACAGCTGCTCCAGACCATCCTTCTTTGTCTCACCGGGAGCCTGTGTGTGTGTGTGTGTGTGCTCCATTTCATGCCTGGGCATCCTGCCAGCCCCGCTCTAACCAGTTCCCGAACCCGGATCATTTAAGTCACCCCCATTCCAGAGCCGAAGTAACAACAAAACAGTTTAAAATCCCTTCATTGTGTGTTTTTTCTGGATTTTCACTTCCACACAATCAAACCCTTACATCCATTAAAAAAAAACAATGATTCAAACTTCAGATAGTCTTGTTTCGTCTCATCTCATTTCCTCGATCCCTACCATACACACACACACACACCAGAGTTCAGTCTCAGTTTAATTAGGTGTCGTTTATTACCGGATGGCTTTCCGCAGCTCCGAGAATGAAATATGGAGTCATTTGACTCACTGTAAGAGCAGGGACTCACCGAGCACAGCCTTGCAAGAGCAACAAAGTCTCAGCCTGCAGCTCCATCCAGCCAGTCGTTTAAGGAACAGCTACTCAGTCCGGCATGAAAGGTGTTCGTATTGATTGATGCCGTCTCAAAACGGCAACGCTTTCATCGTGACCGATGGTCCGCAGAAGCACAAAGCAGCGTCGCACAAGAGAAATCAGGATGCTTCACATCAGTGGCAGACACATCTGAGAGCACAAACTTATACCGTAGTTTGTTCTGAAGCTTATATTTATGTTCTCAGTACACCTTGAATCAGATCCTGTACTCAGCATTAAATATGCAGCCAACTTTTAACGTTTCCCTTTTGGAAAGCTCGCTGCTGGATTGTTCTTTGACACTTACCGGCGTGTCAACGTGTCATCTCTGCTTCGTGTTTGTGCCATGACTCACGTGGACCGGCTTGTCTGACGAATCGCGGCTCGACACTGACTGATCGGGTTTGTCCAAACTGTTGCTGTCAATACAAACAATTCTGAGCATTTCAAATACGTGATTTAATCGCCACCTCAGAACACACCTGAATGGTCTGTTTCATTTGAAACAAAAAAGAGAACACTTTTTAGTTTTTAGTTTACTGAAGCAAAATGGAATTTCACTTAATAAACTAATAACTTATTTCTGATTTTGTGAACTAAACATAAGTATCTGATCTCCATGATAGCTGATGCTGACCTCATGACCAGACCTGAAGTGGTTTTGGACACATTTTATATATAGACACATAATACTTGTTATCCAGTTTTGTTTAGTGTACAAAATCGAAAATGAAACAACGGTCCAAATTTTCATTATGGTCCAGGAAGCAAAAAATGAAAAAGTGTTTTTATTTTTTGTTTAAAATGAAAAACTGAATTACCTGAAAGTACACTGACCCCGAACTCCCCATTCTCCTCATTATAACTTCTAATTTTACTAACTTCTTTGCTTGAATGAATAATTTTCTAAGCTCTGCTCTTCTAACAGCAATAACCCAAACATTAACAAACAAAGTGTTCACAACAGACTGGTCAAGCTTTGGATCTCACTGCTTTTTAAAGCTGTACTCCAGTTATGATAATAAACTTCATCTGCTCCAACTTGAGCTTCCATCTAAAGCAGCATCCAATTTTTATGTAAAAAAAATGTTCTCAAATTCCTAGTGCTATCTACTTTTTACCAGTAACCTTGAAAATTTAGTTATTAAGTTTAGAGTAAGTGAGAAAGTACCCCCAGTAACGATGGTTTATAGGGGAGAAATTTAGATTTTTTAAATTTAAAAAACAGTCAAATTTTCAATTCTAAGAAATATGTGGGGGAAATGTATTCTGGTGATTATAGTCCTAAAATAGAAACTAGAATCAGCTAAGAAATCAGAGGTGAAAAGAAAAAAAAGAAAATCGAAATCAGTCTGAACAACTGTAATCTGTGCGTTTAGTCAAAAGTCGTAACATCACCAGAAAAAGTCATTTCTATCATTTCAAAGTTCTGATAATAATTTGATACTAATGTAGTAAAAGAGAAGTATTTTAAAACCAAAGTATAACTTCACAAGTTTCTCAACATTCCTCATTTTAACGCAGTGGTAAGACATGCAGTAGTTCTCATATCATGACTTTATTCTTGTAATAAAAAATAAATTAATTTCTCGAGCTGTGTTAAGATTTACTGGCTGCGTCCTTCGAAGTTCAAATTTTTACGTCACAGCAATGCATCAAAAACTGTCCCTCAAGTCTTTATGTATTGTCTCTAAACTCATTTTGTTAATTTATGATATTAGTATTATCAATACAGTATATAAGTTGTATTTTTCTCATTTCAATCCATTTTCAAACTTTGTTGCTTCTGATTAGTACCAGTTGTTAGGCGACTGGACGTACGCCGGAGGCTGAAGGCTTGATCATCCAAAATCACAGGCACTTTCTGCCAGTCTTGCAAAGGACCCAGCCCACATAGAGCAGGTAGGCCAGATCCTTTGAAGGACACGGCCCCTTGAATTTGGACACACCCTAAGTTTGACCTTTGATAAAGTTTTATTTTTATTTTTACGTGCGTATCTAATTAAGACTGACCAGCCTAGGGATGCTAAACACTAGCCTCTCCAGTGCTAACTCGTATTAGTAGTCTCCTTCTCATTTGCCAGCACTGGCCTCTCAGTTCCAGACTTGTCATTAATCAGCTGGCTTAATTAGCTTGATATGGAGTAGATATAGCCTCCTGCTACAAAGACGTAGCCTCTACTGGTTGGTCAATAGTCTTAATTTTGGCCCTAATGCCACACCATAGTTTTAACATAACTTTTTCCCAAAATGTTTTGATTAGTATCAAACGTCAGTCTCCTTATACCAGTTAGCCAAAATATTGAAACTGAATATTGTGTAATTCTCCTTAATGCAGTCATATGTTAGTGTAGAAGCAACTTGAGATGTTGGTTTTGGTGTAATGAAATCTCAGGGTCCAGATTTCTCAGTTTTAGAGCACAAAGGATTAAAAACTGCTGTTTTCTAAGTAATACTGCATTATAGAGGATAATAACTGTAAAAAGCTGCTACATGGATCATCTGCTGGTGATGACATTGACTTGTAGCTGAGTGATAAATCTGCTGCTTTGATTCTAAAACCCATGCTGTGTGAGCGTTCAAAGCTTGACAAGTCTGACGTCTTCGAGGCTGTGGAGGTTCCTGAGTCTCTCTCCAGAGCAAACTGTGCTTCATGTTTCCGCTCTCTTCACCATGGCAACCGAGCTAACGTCGAGCGTCAGGTTTGGAGGGGGGGGAGGGCGGAAAGCCAAAGTACTGACCCCTGATGCCGCTGTGCTTTTCAGGTGCTGGAGCAGTGGGAGTCCCAGCAGGGCCCGGGCAGCCCCGCTCTGACCAGCCTGTCCACTCCTGCCCCCACTTTCCCAACACCCCATCTTCCCAGGGCCTCTATCCTAGACTCAGCCTCCAAGGCCTTGGCTAAACCAGATCCCTATGACCTATTTGAGAAGTCCATGGCTGTCTATGAGAGTAGGCGTAAGTACCTGAGCTGTCACTGCAGGTGAACACCTATCTACAGTCTGTATGGAGCGAGGTGGACTCTTTCTTATACTCAACCTGAGCTGAGCTTAAATCAACACTTAAATAAAAAGTATTCATGTAAATGCATGGATAGGATTTCAGACATACAGGCATCATTAGTTTGTGTCACCATAATGCACTCTGCTTGGAAACAAAGAGGTGGAAGGAAGCAGGAACCTGTGGAAGATGTGTATGAAGCAGCTGACTGTGAATTCCCAGGAGAATTACCTGCTGAGTTCACACATTGTTTCATTCTGACATTTTTCTGACTTCCAACTGTGCCGATGTCTGAGTAAAGTGCAAAAAAAAAAAGTCTAGAGTCTGATATTTGCATCCTCACATGCATCCCCTCAGGGGATTTAAGGGCTGCGGTGTTTAAAAGGCATAAACGAAAGGGTTTAAGTCTGCTGCAACACTCCTACAGTCATCTTATATCTCTGTGTATACTTGACCTAATTTTATTTTTTATAAATAAATTTCCTTCTTTTCAGTTGTTGGCAATGCCAAGTCTTGCTGCATGAACAGAACAGGTTTCGGGTTGTCCAATGAAGTACTAAACTTATGTTGTTGGCTCTGATTTCCAGTTGAAACCTCTTTCCAGGTGAAAGGAAGTGAAGTGTTTGCTGTTCCTCTCAGTCAAGTCCAGGCATTGGGTCGCATCAGATTTCTGAAAGAAAAGGCTCAGACAGAATTTAGGAACGCTCCAGTTCTTCCTCTCGCTGCTGAGGGTGAAGTAGGCTATACGCAATAGTTGCTGCGAGCAAACTCAGCTGGATGACCGTAGGTTGTATTTTGTTGGTTTCATGGGAACTGTTCAGTTCTTTTTAGGTTTTACAAACTTTGCTGTGTTAAAAAGATGTTTTTCTGAAGATAAGTGGTCCTTTATTTAATGATTATGAAGGCATTGCTTCCTCAAACTTATTCAAGGAATTATAAGTGTTAACTTAATAAGGAGCATTTACCGGAATAAGCTCATCTTGACAGCTAAGTTAATCTGGCTGTTGAATTAAAACTATTAAAAACTGTCAAGTCACACCAAGATGCACTGCAAAAAGCAACACAAGGAATTTTCCTGTTTTTATTCCAATTAAGGAGGTTCATCTTCATCTATGTTTGTATCTCTGAGACAGTTTATCAAGGCCTGAATAGTTGCATTACTGTTCACCAGAATAAATCAAAACATAATCAGCAAAACGGTGAAATGCATGGTTTTCTGAAAAAGGATCCAGTAAAGCAGATATAATTATAAACACATCTAATAGAAAGCCCAAATTAATGCAGGAAACTAGTGTAGTTATTAAACTTGAGCATTTATTTGCAACAAGTAAGGTTACCACCTCAGAGTGCTGAGCCGTTCACTCAGATCAATCTGTGGCTCAGAGTTTAAGCAAATGACCGGGAGTCATGCCCCCCAGAAATGTCATGTTATAGGAATTTCCTTTTCCTATCGACTTGACCCTGACATCAGTTCCTTCAACTTTATTAAAACTTTAGGTGTGTTTGTTGTTTGGTGTGAGGCATTCATTAGCTAAAAAGACTTTCTGATAACTCAGAAACGTTCTAAAAACACGGTAAAAATCAGTAATATAGTAATATGAAGATGATTACACATTGATTCTAAAAATATTCTAAGCATCTCAATAAAAATATGTATATGTGAAGTACAAATCAATAACAATCAAAACATCTTAAGTAATGAAACTAGCGTTCCTTGAATTAAAGCTTATCGTCTGCCAAAGTTTTCAACTAAGATTTTCTGCACACTTTAGTGTTTTTATTAGAATCCATCCTGTAGTTTGAGATATTTTACTAAAAAAACAAACAAATCAACATGCACAAAAATTATCGTATTTTCATAGCAGTTATCTGTAATGTAGAGAGAATAGGGCTTAAGATGGAGCTCTGAGGTACTCCATTATTAAGTGGGGACACAGTTTTCCAACTTTCTATCTGGGCAGTACAACTGAAACCATGTTTTATATCAAAGGCTGCAGTCAGATCAGGACAGCAGAAGTAGCTAAATCAGCAACTGAAAGCAAATCATTAAAAACCCTTAAAAGTGCAGCTTTGTACTTTCATGAGTTTTTAACCTAGTTTTTTTTTTTTTTAATAATTTAAGCAGGCATGTGTTGTCATTTTCACTGTATTTAGTTGTTTGCTACTTAACATTATGGTATTAAATAAAATAATACTAATTAAGCTAGATTTTTTTTGTTGTTTCACTTGTTTTTGCCATTACAGAAGCCAGCATTCAGACTTGTGCTAAATTAATCCAACATTCTGCCAAAAAATGTTTATATTAAGTTTTAAAAAAAACTTTAAGAAAAAGTAAAAGAAAAAAAAATTCTAAAAAAAAATCAAATGTGAATATGCTTTGTTTTTCCTTTAATATTTATAGGATTTCATAGAAAAAAATAAGCACAGCTCTTGTTTTTGGCTGGTCCTAAATCAGCTGAAATCGTTTCATGGCTGATGCTTTCTACGTGCCAGGAATACCAGCTGTGCCAGTCATGATTTTCCCCCCTCATCATTCCCGCTGAGTCCCAACCGAAGCGCTCGCTGTGATTAAAACAGATACAATTGGAATCAATTTTTCATTCGCAGCCACTTGTCTGCGGTTGGGTTTATCTCGGTACTTTGCGGATCACGGCGTAGTGTGAAGCCCCTGATTGCAGATCAGTGCTTTGCGTCCCACCTCGTGCCTGTAAATAATGAACGGGTATATTACACGTCGTAAGCACTTCCTGACGTTATGGACGATGCAGAAATTCTGCGGTGACATTAATGCTGAGGCAGGGTCTTTCTGCCTCGTCGTGCCGTCTTTGGGAGCATCTGTTTTTGCTGCTGTGCCGTTCATGTACGTTTTCTCTGTAGGTGTGTATATGAGGATTTCTCATTGTTTGTGTTCCTTGTTCTTTTTTTTTTCGCAGAGCCCAGCCAGCCGAGGGCTGTTTTTCCCGTGGATTCGTCAGGTAAATAAATCTCTGACTGAGTAATGGTCCCAGTTTTTCACGATGGGATTTTAGAGTTCTGCTTTGTTTGGTGCCAGGAGCGGAGTTCCAGGACATTGAGGTCCACCTGCGCAGACAGAAGTCTGGGTTTGGGTTCCGGGTGCTGGGCGGGGACGAGGCCGGGCAGCCTGTGAGTTTGGAGACACGTGAGAAGGCTCGTATGGCGATGGGCGTGGAACCCTGTCATTTTCTACTCTCTAACCCACCACTGAGAACACCTAACCCCTGACCTTTAACCCCGGGAGAGTGCCAGCTCTGGCTGCTTGCTGTTGTTTTCTTTGGTCTCTTGCTCTTAATGTTAACAAGCTTACAGAATAACAACCACCTTAACATCTACTGAACATGACAGTGCAAGAGCCTTTTGGGGGTTTCTTCTAACCGATCTCTGTTGAAAATAAAAACAGATCCTAATCGGAGCGATCATAGAGAAGAGTCCAGCAGATGTAGACGGGCGGTTGCGACCGGGTGACGAGCTGCTGTTCGTGGACCGGATCCCCGTGGTGGGGAAGCCACACAGATATGTCATCGACTTGATGCACGCCGCCGCACGGAACGGCCAGGTCAATCTGGTCATCAGGAGGAGGACTCAGACTGGAGGTGAAAAAAAAAACACTTTTATTACTTGAAATACATCAATATTAGGGAGCTTTTTTTGTTTTTGCCTCTCTTTTTTTTCTTCAATGATTCAGAAAAGAGGTTTAAGCTGAAAATTGAAGCACTGATCCTTGAGTATTTACACTGAAGCCTTCTGAAAAGCCCGAAAGCAGGCTTTCTCATAAACACACACACACACACTTCTCTCTGACTCTTCAAACTGCTTTATATCCTTTAGCCTTGAGATTACGAGGGCACACCCTCTTGGGAATTTACCCCACCCCCCCATGTTTCTCATCATCGTCTTCGTCATAAACAGACATTTTTGGGCGCTCCTTTCACCAATCAGGTTCTTCCCACTCCATCCTCTCTCCCCTGTCAGTTTCTCCTCAGCTAAAGTCTACATTCTGACTCATGCCCGGCCTCCTCTGTGGACTTTACGTCCGTCCTAATTGCCTGACTCCCACCAGCACTTTACGAAGTGTCAGACTTTGCTCTTTGCTCTCAGCTCGTACTTCTGCCTGCTCCCAGATTTTACACACATTAGATTATTAGTATTAGTATAAGGTGTATGCATGTAAGGGTGTTAATTACAGAGATGTTTCTTTCTACATCTTCAAATTAATAAACCTATGTCTTGCTTGAGACTGGAAAAGATATGATGATCTCTCCAGCACTCTTCTGGGGGTTTCGAAAAAACATGGGGCCCCTTTCTTGACACATTTCAAAATATACAATAATAAAGGTGATCTGGGTAGGAGTGAATGGAGTTATTTTGTTGTAAATTATTGTTTTTCGTTTGAGTATGTTGTTTAAATAGACCATATGTCTGACAAGATTGTACTCGCAGACTCTTATTTGTTTTTATATATAAAAATAATAATAATAAAAAGACTGATAAAAAAATGAATAAAGCAAATGTATAGAAGAGACTACATTATTTCCTGATGAGCTGCAGGTTCAGTCAGATGTTTACATCTGCTCATCATAAGCGTAAATGTCGTATTAATTTGGAGTTTTTATCTGTTGTGTTGAACTTTTTTAGTTAGTATAGAATTATTACCCAATATTTTTTAAAAACAAAAGTTAAGTTTGTGTCAAGATCAAGGTCCTTGTGCTACCAATTCAATTTCCCAGTAATTTTCCACAGTTAGCCTGCCACACCCAATCACACTTGTTCATAGTTTCATTAGTCCCAGCTGCAGCCACACTTTAGCCTCAGTCCATATACTCCTCCTCTTTATTACTACTCACAAGTCTAGTATTGAGGATTTCATTTGCATTGATCTTCCTCATGTTTCCCCTTGTGCTTACTGTTTTTCTTTGCTCGAGCTTTGCTGCCATGGCAGCATTTGGTTTTTGTTTTATAATAGAATTTTTTTGTTTTATGAGCTCCTCAAGGCTTGTTTTCATTATTGGTCCAAAAGCCCCTAAAAACCGTCAGAATTATACAAATACATAAAATGTTTCACTTTAATTTTTTAATAAGTGATGCTAAAAGTTCAAAACATTACATTATAAATAAACAGATTATGATTATAAATAAATGCAATATTTCTTAATGTTAAAAAACTAAACTGTACCACATTAGTACCTAATTGTTCAAAATGACTGCTTTCTGTTACATAAACGTCTATAATCTCAC
This sequence comes from Anablepsoides rubrolineatus, assembly GCA_031762495.1. Lineage (NCBI taxonomy): Eukaryota > Metazoa > Chordata > Actinopteri > Cyprinodontiformes > Rivulidae > Anablepsoides > Anablepsoides rubrolineatus. Next base: position 10,751,379 of record JARVGW010000346.1, on the reverse strand, counting down.
TTCTTATGCTTCCCTAAAGGTTTATCTACAACGAACTTGCCTTATTTTGCTCAAACACAAAGCTATAATTCAACCTGCTGACTTGTTGGCATCGTCCTGTCTGACGGACAGCTAAGTTCTCTACCTCCCCCTGCAGGCGAGTCTTGTCCGAAGAACGGCCAAAGCTCGGGCTCCGTCTCCACGCAGCACAGCTCCCCGCGCAGCGACTTCACTTATGGGAACAGTACAACCCAGGCTCCCGGCACCAACATGGGCAACGCCACTGCCGTTTCAGACGGGACGTCAACCGCCAACGCGCAGCCGAGCGACGTCAGCATCAGCCGAAAGGAGAGCGAGGGCTTCGGCTTCGTCATAATCAGCTCGCTGAACCGGCCGGAAGCGGCCACAACTAACAGTGAGTCCAGTCATTGTTGTGGTGGTTGTGGAGTCAAGTAGATGCTTGTCTACAGTCAGTCAGAACAACTGCTTCAGGTGATGAATCCTCGTAGAAGCATGTAAACTACTACGAAGATGAGTGCCAAACTTTAGTAGACAAGGTAGTTAAAGTCACAGCTGAATAAAAAGTGAAGCATCTCTCAGTCTAGCTCGTCAATTATACATATCCTCCCACAGCACGTCAGTCACACACATCTCTACTATGCTGCTGTGAGCATCAGTGCTTCGCCCACACACACAAAAATATTCTGGATATCTTACGTAAGCCTGGGCTGAACTGCAGAATGAGAAAGACAGCGACAGATTCTGTCAGTCCGTGAGTGAGTTTGGTGTGAGCACGGACAGGAGAGGGGAAAAAAAACTAGAAAAAACAAACTCTGATCCGCTGCTGAGAGCATCTCTTACCCACAGCTGTGCCCCACAAGATCGGCCGCATCATCGAGGGCAGCCCGGCCGACCGCTGCGGGAAGCTGAAGGTGGGCGACCGGATCCTGGCGGTGAACGGTCAGTCCATCGTCAATATGCCACACGCCGACATCGTCAAGCTGATCAAAGACGCAGGCCTGAGTGTCACGCTGAGGATCATCGCACAGGACGGTAAGCAGACCCTACATGTGGACAATGATGTCTCTTTATAAAGACACTGGTAATCCCAACAATTTTAATCATTTCGAGCTTTCAGAGAATCTTCTAAGCTTTCAACAATGAGATTCTGTTGGGCACGAACATATATTCCTATTGGGCTTAAAGTTGCTACAATAAATGCAGCTGACCTACATTAACAGATGGACAAACTGCCTCCTTACATCTGCTTGCATTGTTCTGCTGTTTTGTCGTTCTCAGCATTTAACACTGGAGATGTATCTGTGGAGGCTTTGACCATTAGTTCTGCAGTAAAACAATTCCTTTCTAATTAATTGACTTGTATTGTCTGTATTGGTTGGGCAACTTTTATCCTATTGTGATTTTCTTATTGTTTTCCTGGCAGGCAAATGATGGAAGTAATCAGCCAACAAAAGCATTGAAGAATGAAATTTCACCTCTTTCATTTCTTAATTTGTACATTCCTGACACTTTCATTCCTCTCCTCATTTTTTCTCTCTTCTTACAGAAATGCACTGACATGAGGGAGAAATAAGTAAAGAAAAAGGTTATCCAAAAAAACTAACTGTTTTTGCTTCAGAGATACAAGTTAAAGCAATTACTATTAGAAAACTATTTTTAAAATGATACTAAGGAAAAAGTCTTACTTTATTGTATTTTGCTTCTAAAGATAGAAGACTTTCTAGTAATCTTTAAAAGAGAGATCCCAAGTTAAAATCCCGGACAAGCCCCCATATTGTCATGACAAAAACTGTGAGAGACTTCGTTTCAAAAGCATTAATAATGTTTTAGCTGAAACAAAAAACTTTTTGCTTTTTAATATGCAACATAACAAAGTCTGTAAAGTCTGTGGTCATGTATGGATGAGGCAATATTAGGCTGTGTAGTTTAGGCAAAATCAAACAGATTAGCTTTTAGACCATCAAATGAATCTTGATAATTGTATTTTCAGGCTTTCTATAAGTTCTTCAAAGTTTTTGCATTTTGTATTTGTTCCGTATATATGATTTGCTCGAAATAAAAAATACATATATTTTTTTTGTTTTGTCTAATAAAAATCCCATCAAAAGTCATATTTTTGAGTGTTAAAAGTTGACCAAAAACACAAAAGAACAAATAAATATTTTTGATTTGAATGATGAAACTTAAAATAAATTTGTTTGTTCTGCTGCCCCCTTGTGGCTCAAAACAATCAATTAAAAACATGAGTGGAGGTAAACATGCTCTAAAAGTAATATATTTCTGTATCACAGAGGTCAGCAACCCTCCATCAGCCCCCACCTCTGAAAAGCAGAGCCCCATGGCGCAGCAGCACAGTCCGAAGACCCATCCCAACCCCGCAGCCTCCCAGTCCAACCAAGCACCCACTGAACCACACCCCTCTGTTGTTCTGCCCAACCTGGTGCCCCATCAGAGCCCGGTGACCCAGCTTCCTGCCCCTCCACCACAGACCTACACCCACGACGGGAGGTAAAACACAAAGAGCTGGGATGTGTTTCATAGTCTTGTACATTTTCTGATGCTTTTTAAATATTTTCTATCCTCTGGGAATACAGCTACCACTGAGATGTTTATTTTCTCTCTTCTGGTTTTCTTTTTATCTCTTATATTTTGTCTACTTTTCCAGCTTTTGCCAACATTACTATTTTTTTTATCTCTGTTCATCGTTCACTTTCTTTCTCCCAATGTTTGTTGTGTAATATCACTTATCTTTTGTGGACTGCTGAAAAATTTACAGTACGTGTACCTCTGCTTTACAAAGATCTGCTGCATATTTTACCAAGAACTACAGAGTCCAAAACCCTCAGCATCATTGTCTTTCCCTCTGCTTTACACAAGACCTACATGTTTTGTATTCAGCATCCACTTCGTCTGAGATCTTGTTTTTTTTTTATTTTTTGTTTTTTTTATAAGATTCCTAAATGTAGTTTTCCTGCTTTAAATGAAAATTAATGGTTATGAAGCCCAAAACAAACAGGTTCTTTCAGCCTGTTTTGTCTGGTAGTTACAGGTCTGAAGTGAAGGCGAGGCAGGACGTGAAACCAGACATCCGACAGCCGCCCTTCACGGATTACCGGCAACCTCCGGTGGATTATCGGCACCCTCCTGTGGCGGACTACAGGCAGCCGCCAACGTTGGACTACAGACACCCACCGCTGCTTGACTACAGACAGTTAGCCTCCGACGCCAGGCAGTTTACCATCCCAGACTACAGAATGCCTCCGGTTCAAGTAAGAACAAACTTTTATGAAGTAGATTCTGATCTGTTTCCACTGAATATGGCAGAAAAGATTCTTTAAAATCAATAGTTTAATGTGTTAAACCACAATAAATAATGGAAAAGAAAAAGCTTCTGGATTTATCACCCATCTGTTGATATTTTTACCACAATTTGTTTCATTTTGTTTGGTTCTAAGGCCTTGGATTTGTGTCCACCAGTTGCAGACAGTGTTGTTTGCTCTGCCAGGCATAAAAACCCAAAACAAACCACGCTATTAAGCAGATTTAACAAAATAAATCCTACTTTAAATGCCCCGATTTCTTCTAGATTTGGCATAAACCCAAAAGCGAATGTTGACATTTTTTGGGTTTTTGGCCAAATGTTTACCTTTTATGATCAGACTGTGATTTGAATATTTATTTCAAATAATCACATTATTGCTTTTTGACGACTAAACACTTGAATGAGGATTTTGATGATTAATCGCTTCAATTAAATTTTTCTGATTTTTTGCACTGCCTCATTACGTTATTTACTTAGAATATTAAAATGTGTTTGTGGGTGAGCTGGTTTTAGCTAATTACGCTCTTTCAGCTGATTTATCTGTTAAGAGCAGTGAATGAGCCAAGTTACAAGTGGTAAACGACCATTTCTATGGCATGTTTTTACACAATCACTGTTATATTCTCTTGTTTTTATCATGTTTTATTGCTTTTTCTTCTCCACCATTGTTGTTGACGCCTTTCTTATACATCTCAGTTGGATTGTTTCCCCACGTTTGCTCCTCACAGGATCTAATCAGGTTTGATCTGTGTCCGTTTCAGCTCTCGCAAGACTTCGACTTCTTCACGGTGGAGCTGGAGAAGAGCGTGAAGGGCTTCGGTTTTAGCATCCGAGGAGGGTGGGAGTACAAAATGGACCTGTTCGTCCTGCGTCTTGCAGAAGATGGACCAGCCATCCGCAACGGGAGAATGAGGGTATCAAGTTTTTTTTTTTTTTTCTTTTTCCAAAGCTTTTGCACCCCTCTTTAAAGGTTAAGCGGCTTCCTATCGTCCTGGATTACACGGTGGTCGCTCACTATAATTGTGTGATGTTATCAACGACTTTTCTCTCCTTGTAGCAACATCTTAAGCTTGTGTTTGTCATTTTGTCCTCATGAATCCCAGAAATCTCCTCCCCATGATTCTAAAACTCCTCTCTTCCCTGCTTGTAGCGTACATCAAAATTAGTTAGATAAAAGAAATAACTAAACGTAAACTGTGCTTAAATGTTTGCACAGCTGCGCCTCCCTTTAGCTTTAGTGGCTGAAGCATCAAAGGGAGCTCACGCGTTTTCTGAATTTATAATTATGTAACGACAAATTCTTAAAATGAAGCCCTTGACTTTATTTGTCGAGCTCCATCACGGCTCTGTACACTAAAATAAATTACAACCTCTGCAGCAGCTTTATATTTTCCCCTGTATTTGTCAATCCCCTTTGCTTTCTTCTTCCCTTTCTTGCATCTTTAACAACCTTTGTGTTTGGGGCTGATAGCCTGAGTATGCTCTACATTTCTTATCTGTAATGAACCTGTCAAAGATAATGTGTGCAAAATGCCCCTGAGGGAGGTATTACTCTCCCTCCTGGATGGTGGTGTAGTCCGTCCAGTCCAGTGAGCCCAGACGCACGAGGAAAAAGGAGGAGGAGGAGGAATCCCTCAGGGGGGGGTACTTATATTCAAGCATACAAGCTGCTGTGAAATATGACCATGAGTGGAAATGCGTGTGATGTAAAAACAAAACTGAAATGGTGTGCAAATACGAATTCACAAATGCAAATTAAAGTCGGCTACGCAAACCAGAAACGAAGCAACAAGATGCCAAAATCATAGAGAGAGTTTTACAAAATCTACAATATTTAAATCTTAAACCAAGAGTAATGTGGTTTATGTCTAAAACGACCCTTAACTCTGAATCATGGGATCAACCTTCTTAAATGTCTCTCAATAAGCTCTTCATTGGTTCATAACTAATTTTACAAAACAGAATGTGTCACCAATAACAGCATTGCATCAACCTTTCAAAACCGCAGAATGGGCGTTCCACAAGGCTCTGTTTTAGGACATGTTGAATTGCTTATTTTATTGATGATTTTAGTTTGAAAGGCTCACGCAAGTTTTCTAATCAGATTCTATTTAGACAACCTGGGCACAAAACAAACATTTTATCCCTAATAATGGTTTTCCCAGTGAGACATTAGCTAAAGGCTTGTCATACAGTAAATAATCATTTGAAGAATCCGCTGTTGATGGGCCTAGTCCCCCATTTCTCAATGTTTTTGAGCACAAAATGCTGGAAAATACTGCTCAGGAAATGAGTGATAAAGCAACTAAAAACCAAATAAAGACTTTAAAAGATCTTCAGTAAGTCCAGAAAACTATTCATACAGACGACAACGTCCAGATATTTGGATTTGAAGAGTGGTTTAAAACTTTTTCACAGCTATCTGCAAGTTTTAGCGCAACATACAGTAGTGTTTTTATTTCTAGAACAATATCTCAGGTTAAGCTGTTTATCTGTATCACTAAAAGTTTTATTATTTTGCAAATTATTATTTTAGATCATATTTTGAAAAAGTATGCCCTTTTACTGAAAATTAAACTGTTAAACAACTGTTTCTTCTTTCTACAGATCTTTAATATGCCTCAAGATAAACTCAACAAGATGCTCTAAAATCTTAAAATGAAGATTTATTTTATTATTACAATCTATTCAGCAGCAGTTTTTCAACTTTGTAACAGCTGCTTTTAAAGTGAAGTGATTTATTATAACAAAAAATACAATTTTCAACAGATTTTTAACCCTTTGACTCCTCAATAAATCTGCGCTGTAAGTGTGCAGAGAGTCTAATAGAGACAACTCCCTCTTTGTTTCCACGTCACGCTCTCTGGTCTCAGCATTCACACGCTGTCCGTTCAGGTTTATTCCCCTTTTTATTGAAGATGAAGATTGAAAATCTGCTCGGCTGTTTGGAGGTCAGAATTAACGAGCAAACTGTTTTGCCCTCCACCTCTTCCACCTCTCTTCAGACCACTGTAATGACACCTAATATTCCACCCCAACCCCCCTTCTCCTTCCCTCTCTCCTGACTTCAAAATGCCCCGACGATTACTAGATGACTTCTCCATTTGTTAGCGTAATTGTGCAGCTCATTTCATCTTGTTCCTCATGAATCCTCCCCATTAGTCAACCTCAGAGCTGTCTCTCGCAGGCCCAGGACGTGACTTTTATTTAACTCCTGCTTATGTGGATTACAGAAAAAAAACAGTCCAGGTGATATTTATAATATCTGCGCGCAAAACAGTTTTCTTTTTTTTTCTATGGGTATTCGTCTGGATGAAGTGATAAAAACAAGGTTTATGCGATTTATTTTGATCTGCTTTTTTTTGTCATTTGTACACCAGAACGGGGCACATTAGCTCCTCTAATTTATTTTCTCCACATGCTTCACAGTTGCTGGTCAAAGAGCTTTATTGATGCGCCAAAATCTATAAACGCAGCTTCTGCCCTGATCTGAACTCACACACGGTGCTTTCTGAGTCATTAGCCGTGAAGTTTGTGCCTAAAAAAAATAAAAAGACTAATTCTTTTCTTGAAGACACTTAAAACTGGAGTTTAAACAATTTATTTGTTTTTATTGCAGCGTTAAAGTGCGGCATGAATGCGTGCACAAACAGCTTATATTTTAATGCAGTGCAGGTTCCCAACCCTTTTAGATGTGTGTACCTTGTGCCATTTTGTCATACCACTAGTACCCCTTCAGTCAAACTGAATGATGATTCTCCAAAACTGTAATGCACTAAAACTGATTATTAAATGAAAAATATTTATTCAACACCCTAGAATGTTTAATTCTAAAAACTGAAATATACTCGCGCTTTGGTCCGTGGGCTCTAGTGCGCGGAGTGTGCTCGCAGTGCCCTGAGTGCACTGACTTTATAGTTTTGTCGCTGTGTTTATAGTTGACAAGTGGTGGCACACGGCAAAGTGCTGTTCTTTTATAGACCAGCAGGTGGCAGTACACTCTAAAACCTGTGCATAGGTTGTAAGAAACTGTTGTAGAAGAAGACAAACGAAACGAGCGTAGAAGAAAAAATGTTTGACATCACACAACTTTTTGTTTCAGTTTTATTCATTCATGTTATTATTTTTATTTTGAAGTTGTTGTTTTTTTGCAAAATAAGTGTGGAGCTATCTGCCACATTTGCCCTTGCTGCCTCCTGTTTTGGCCTTGTACCTTTGGTTTTTGGTGAATAAATGATGTTATAAAATCAAACTACATTGAAATCAACAGTTTCACTCTGTAAAATTAGGTATGAATCAGACATTTTTTTTATAATTGTAAGAAGAACGTTTGATATCATAAATTGGACACCTCATATAGTATTGTAAATATAATTTCCATCATGAATTAAAAGAAAGCTTTGGTGCCTCACAGGGAAAATCCCAAAATTTTAATTTTTTTATTAAAAATCAAGTTTTTTATTAGAACTGCTCAAAAGGGTAATTCTAAGATATTCTTTAGGTTTATTTTTCAGATAAGTAAATATACTTAATACATTACTAGATTATGCAATTCATTCTTTCAAGCCTTTCTACACACAAATTCATTATTGCAAAACACGCGCCAAAATGACACGCGAGGAGGGGACGGTGCAACTGCGTCACTTTTGGCGCGCGCATCCTCACTCGTCGAGTATAAATCTAGCTTAAGGCATTTTATTTTTTTCAACTCAAGTTAAACATAAAGACAATGTTGCCTTGAAAGTGAATAAGTAATTAAATAAAGCAGGTAAAAAACTCACCCAAATTAGCAAATTCTGCTCATATACCCCTGGTTGGGAATAACTGCTTTAGACAGTGTGCAAGGCTGTAGTAACTGTCCAAGGTCCTGAAAGTGCTGGAATGTTTTAGGACTTTAATGCACTGTAAGCGTTATCTTTATTTCAAAACCATGCAAATATTACAGCTAGCCTTTACTTTGAGAAAATACATTCAGGAAAGTGGGAGGAGTCTTTATGGATTCAGACATTTTGCCAATGAAGCTGATCTGTAAGCAGGTGGAAGAGAGCCTGAAGAGGTGGAGCCATGAAATCGTCGAGTTTAAGAATTTGCTAGAATAATGATCTTAATAAACTAAATTTTATTTGTTTGTCTCCATATTTCTCTATATTCTGGATTTATTTTCTTTTTTCCAGAGCAATCTTCTAAAAGATTTCAGTTCATAAAGCCTTCAAAATAAGACAAATCCAGTATTTATCTCACCTGTTTTGGTTGAGGCTTCCTCCACCACCCTTCCTATTTATCCTTTCATTGTCAATATTAAATAAAAGAACAATTTTCATAAAAACTACACTAGAAAAATGATTTGTTTGTTAGATGGGAAGCCCTGGCTCGTAATGTGGAAAAAGTAAAAGAGCCCAAATAAACACAAATGGATCTTAATTAGGGTTACTCAGGCAGTTTTATATTAATCTTTGTTTAGTCTCTGGTCCCTGCAGTAAAAGTCTCTAATCTAAGTTTTTTTTTCTCATGGGAATGTCTTTTTAATAAACTAAAATATTTTCAGCTCATAGCTGTTTATATTTTCCACATTACCGACTTAGTTTACTTTTTTGTTTGTTTTTTACCTTCACTGCTGCAGCTACAAGGTTTTTTTTTTTTTCCCCCTCCAGTCGATTATTAACACACTCTTTCTTTTCTGCTCAACAACATGCAGGTCGGAGACCAAATCATTGAGATCAACGGGGAGAGCACTCGGGACATGACCCACGCCAGGGCCATCGAGCTCATCAAATCTGGAGGCAGACGAGTTCGGCTCCTACTGAAGAGGGGAACAGGGCAGGTCCCAGAGTATGGTAAGCGTCTAACCTTTATGTTCAACAGAAAATTACCTTTTTCAGAATCATTTCTTAACACTTAAACTATATACTCGTACTTACTGTAATACCTCTTTAATAAAATATTCTGGCATGCATTTATATCCATATTAAACCTTCTGTCTTTATACTTTTGTACAACCCATTTTTGAAAAAGTTGGGATGTGTAAAATGTGAAAACAAATTGGCATATAATCATTTGCATATTTCATAAACCCATACTTTTTTATTTCTACAGCAGAACAGTTGACCTAAATTATTTAGGGGGCCACAGTTACTCAAGACCAACAGCTCAGGGGCCAAACATTTAGGGGGTGGGTTTTGGGGGCAGTTGACTGATAATGGGTAGAGGTGGGAAACCTTTTTCTAGTGGCAAAGTGGGTTGAGAGATGGTTATTTAATTCTATCTTTTTTATTACAGGCTCTGAGATGTGAAGTAAATTTGAAGCTGAGTTTTTGAAAAAATCTGAGATTTGGCAAAAAATCCGTGAGCCTTCTTTATGCCTCTCACCTGCAAGATGGAGGGAAATCTGCAATTCACCGACATTTGTACAAGCTGACATGTATGGCTTTATGTAAAAGATAAATCTATTTTTATATTAAACTAAGTAAAAATAAATAAATAAATTTTATTGGTGGGCCAGACTTAAGTTACATGCAGGCTACAGTTCATAAAGTTGAAAACAGCCCAGTGGTAGAAAAGCGCACTATCTTTCCTGTTCTCAACACACAGTTAAAAAGCCTGCCTCTCTGATGGTATAGGGGTGCATTAATGCCAATGGCATTTGGCAGCTTGCATACCTGGAAAGGCACCATCATTGCAAAAAAAAAAATATATATATATAGTTCTTAAAATGTTTTTTCTTAGTTTAGTGTCTTTAATGTCTTAAAATATGACTATTAAATTAGCAAATCACTGCATTTTAGTTTTGTTTTAATTTTGCACTTCTGAACTTTTTCTGATTTGGGGTTGAATTCTGATTTACTAAATTGTGCTTTAAAAATCAAGCTAACTGTTTGTCTCTTCTGTCTTGACTAACACTAGTTTATCTTCTGTCCATTTTCAGTGATCTTTCACTAATTGATTGGTCTAGGTTGTTACTTCCCCTTCTTTAGGAATGGTATCTTCCAGTCTCTCCATGTGCATGAAAAGTGACAAGCATGGCTCCCCCTATTTCCTCCTAATGGGCCACTCTAAAGACACGGTTTGTGACCACACCAATGTTTTTCTCATCATTTAACCCTGGCTTTCTGTGCTGTGCTGTTTTTTGTAGTGTTGTTGTTTTTGTTCACCTTTTTTAGGATAATGGGACCTATCAAAATAACCTGAACACCTTATTTCACTGCAAATAAACGTGCAGACGTGCCCGTTTCTCCCCCCCCACTCCATTGTGGAATAATCAACAAAGCTGCAGGAGTTTTATAAAATTAGTGAACATAACTCACCGTCCTGGCTTAAACATAAATCAACCTCCAACGGCTTCCTCTAGGCCCCAAAATATACCGATGTAAGCATTCAGCCTGAGTCAGCTGGAGGTGTACGTTAAGAATCGTAGCAGATTATTCACCCGGTTAAATAAAAAAAGGGGGGAAAAAATCACCACCCAGCACGAATCAAGCCCAAAAGGGGAATTTTTATTTGTGCAGCCCTGCTGGTAATAAATACTCGCTCATGTGGCTCCTTTATCAGCATGATGTTCACTTTTCTTCATACTTGAAAAAAGCCATTTTCGTTGTCGCCCTCCCTGGTGACGCTTTATTTATCGTCATTTTGGTTTTATTTGATACCTTCCGGCCGTTAAACGCAGGAATAGACCCGTGACATGCCAGGGGTTTAATCGCTGTTTGGAAAGTCTTGAGGTGATCCTGCAGCGCTGAAATATGCAGACGAGGATGTTTTATTGTGGTCAGCCTAATGATACGGTGCTCAGTCATCAGAGATGCTCTTTATTTGTTTTCCCCCCGACCAACCCTGCAGCCGAGAAGCAAAAGCAATATTTTAAGCCACAAGTTCTGGTTCTGTGTGGGCTTGATTCAGCATTTCATCACCAGTCTGCTGCAGGCCCTTCATTTACATACAGGAAGGTTATGTAAATGAAGTGCCATCATTAATTTGGCTGTTTTAAAACATTTGCATACTTCTGCTCAAAGGAAGGGAGTCAGTTTTCCTTTAGGTTGTTGAGTTCTGTTTTTAGGAACAATAGAGTTTAAAATAAGACAAATTAAGATCAGGAATAAAAAAAAACTTTTTATATGGGTGGATTTGTGTGTAACGTTTCCACACAAACCCATTTAAAGAGATCTGAACTGTCCCTTTAAGTTACAATAATAGCTTATAATGGCATGTTCTAAACTACATTATTGTACAGTTCACACACCACCTTTCATGCCCAAGTTTCAAACTAACATTTTAATAAGGAAATAACTAAATAAGTTATCGTTTATTTCAAACTTGAAATATTACACATAATCTCTCACAATATTGCAAGATATTGATTGATGAGTCAGCCATACATGTCAACCTCTTCGGACGTTTGCCTGTACAGAAAGCCTCAAAAATCCGTAATTTTCGCAAGAAATCCGTACAACTGGCAACCCCGGGGGGGGGCTCCCGGCTGCGGACATGAAAGCGCTCGCTGCGCTGCGAAACAGGAGAAAAGCAGAGCGGAAAAACTTCTAAACTTATTTCTAGCAGCAGAACAGGTTGGAAGATGGCTATTTCATGTT
>JARVGW010000346.1:10697730-10736795 GCA_031762495.1 Anablepsoides rubrolineatus | reverse complement strand
TATACGTCCGTATACCTGCAAAATGACGTAAAATCCTTATAAATTACGGCCAATCCGTAAAAGTTGACATGTATGTATGAGTCAGCCCTCAGAGTATGTGTTTGGGATGATTTTTAGCCACTGTCATACCAGATTTGACCTCAGTTAGAGCTGGCCCTCGTCAATTTGGAGCCCTAGGTGAGATTTCAGGTGGCGCTCATTGTGCAATTTTCTAAATCTCATTAGCCATGTTTCCATCAATGTTTTTATGTGCAGTTTTTTACCTACCTATCAACATCTTCTGACAGTGATGAGAAACACCTGTTCATGTTAAAAAATAAATTTAAAAAAAAGTTATGGAATGTTGTTTTTTTTTCATGTCCTATTTGTGGCGCCCCCTAGACCGACGGCGCTCTTAGCATTTGCCTATACTGCCTATGTCAGCCCTGCGGTAAAATATACTGAATTATTTCAGTTTTTGTGTTGTTAGTTTGCCGTAGCGGCCCTTTTGAATTTGTATAAATCCAGTAATTACTTCTGCGGGAGGTCCAAAAGTAGGCAATTTAGATAAAGTATGAGGAGGGTGTTTATAGAGTCCAAAATCTGTTTTTTTTTTTGTTTTTTTGAGGACTTCATCTTAGAAGGTTTTTCATAAAGACATTAAATTCTTGCGTTTTATTTCCAGAAAAGGTACATAGATGCCTCACAATTTAGGTTTGTTGTGATGCATAAATCACAGTTAAATTAGGGTTAACTCGTTTAATTTTAATTTTAGAATGAATTATAATAATATTCTGCATTCTCCTGTGGTTTTGCACAAAGTCATCATTAGTAAAAGATGCTTCATTTGGCTGCTTAAATTGCACGAGCCGTGATATAAACAGTGTGTGGGCATTAGTCACATTCATAAAGCAGGAGATTAGATCTGCAGAGATTTATAACTGCAACTGGATGAATGCACAGAAAGGAGGAGGATTTTCTTTTCTTTCTTTTTTTTTTTTAGGCATTTTCTTTTGCAGCCACCTGCCATCAATTAGTCTCCACAGGTTCCTGAGGCACCTGCTTCTGAAAATAAGTCCACCGGTTGTTTGGCTTGCAAAAAGTAAAAAAAGTAATAAATGTTTAAAGAAAAATGAGAAGAAATGCCCTGAATGATTTTCCTAAAATTGGCTGAAGAATCTGAAACTAGTTAGCTAGCTAGCTAGGTCAAATGAAGGACAATGAAAGGTAAAAAAAAAAAATAATAAAGCTAGCTTAAAGCTAAAAAATTTAATGTTTTCGCACAAATTAAAACCTGGCTTGGAAAATATGTGAAACATCTTCTCAGACTCTCTGAAATCTCTACCAAAAGTATCACGTAGCTGGTGAGCGTCTGCAGTGTGTACTTAACAGCTGAGGAGGAGGGTAAACACAGGCTGAAGTTGTACAATATTTGCGCTTGGTTAAAAAGATGACACAGTGTAAATTGCTGTGATTTCAGTGTGTTTTTGCAGCTCCTGAACAACCATTTTCCTCTTTCCCCTGCCGTTTAATGAGCGTTTATGCAGCTCGCGTATAGTTTAAGCCGCTTCGTTAGATTTATTGATAAAAAAGCAGGTTCTGCAGAAACACACTGCCTCCTGTTTCAGGACTACTGCAAAAACACTCATTTACCTGGTTACTTTTTCTTTTTTTTTTTTTTTTAATCTGATCTATTTTCTGTCTGAAAGTCTTCTTATAATTGGGCCTTGTGGTGCTAGAGCAGCGAGCCGAGCCCCTGCCCCCTGCCCGGACCCCTGAACATGACTGATGGCCGAGGGAGCGAGGCTCGCCAGTGCAGAAACTGGAGCTAACAGTCCGTGAGAGTGGAGAGTTTTAGATGGGATTCACGGCGCGCTCAGGCTCGCTGACGTACAACCCTGTTGGGCACATTGTCCATTTTATTAAGGCTTTTTGATTGGGTCGGGGCCTCAAAGAGAGCTGTGGGGGGCAAATTGATGTTGTCTAAAAGTGGTCTTGTTCTGTGACGCATTCAGAAGTAGGTTAATAGCGTTGCTGTGATGGTTCCAGCTCGTAGAACAGGATCAATTGCTGTGATCGGCAGACAGCGGGCAATAATGCTTCGGAACATATTTGTGCGAACATTTGTCCATGAACTGCTGCAGGGATTTTAATGAAACTCTCCAAAAGTAACTAACTGGATCAAGATGGACGCCACAGCTAAGCAACTTTTTTTTATATATTGAACTTAAATTTTATGCAAGAGTCATCCTCAACTCTGAGGAAAAAACTGATCACACCAGATCTGATTTCAAAACTTTTAGATTGAACTTTTTTCCAAGATTTAACCAAAATAGATTCATTGTTTCACAACAAATGTTAGTAATTAACAGACTTCACTTCTGTTAAAATATCGTTGTTGTTTTTTTTTGCTGTTAATAATCTTAGAATACATGTCGCCACCTTAATAAACCCAAATATATTCGCTCTTACATTTAAACGTGACACGCTTAATAAAGTAAATTCTGAACAAACATTTGTTGAAAAATAATCCACACTGAAAACTATGGGAAAAGTCAGAATTTTTTTTGGTTTTCCCAGCATCCTTTGCAGCTGGGTTGTCATTCAGATAGAATTTTGCGGGTTTGCTGCAAAATAAAAAAGTGAAACAAAGTCACACATCCCCACCTCCCCGCTCTGCTCCGAACTTCCAGTTTCAGTCAGCAGGGTTGTAGCTCCGCCTCCTGGCTTGAATGAAACAATTTTCTCAAACCTCACCGCTAAATGAGACCCGAACACTTTTTAACTGTGATCTATGAAACATTTTGAATTAGCTTAGTTATCACATTTCACATTTAGGTTTGGTTTGACGTTGAAGTTTAGCTACTGACTGTAAATCTGACACCGTTACAGAGAGCTCTGAAGCAGGGGAATAGAGAGGGAACTGGGCGTGTTCAAAGTCAAAACCCGAGTGCAAAATTAGCACACAGTTCTCATTAACACATGGCTGCCCAATATGTTAAATATGAGTATTTTAGCTTTTTACTGTTGATGTAACAAAAAAAATCCAGTAGCTCTTTAGATGATATTAAAGCTAACATTTTAGTTAGCTGTGCCCACCACTGCTTCATGAAATGCTAGTTTTTTTATATTTAATGTTTGGTGGTGTAGTGGTGTGCTGCCTGTTGGTTTTTCTGGTTTTAAGGTTTCTAAATGTTTGGATTTCTGTTCCAGACAATGCCTCCCCATGGGATGGTCGCCCTTCAGCCTCCCCAAGCCTGTCGGAAGTAGCCCCTCTCATCGATAGCTTCTCCACGCCATCGTCTTCATCTCATTTGACCTCTGCCCCCAACCTTCCTCATCTGCCCCTTCAGGACATCCCTCAAGATGGCAAGAGTCCCCAGAGAGCCGAGCTGCTAATCCGAGATCACATCAGCCAGGCGAGGAGAGCGGCTGCAGGCGGAGGGAGCGGCAGGGCCAAGAAGGAGGGTGGCAGGTCCACCCATCAGGGGCACAGGGTGCAGCAGCCCGCTGCTGATGGGGAAGGAGGTAAAGAAGGGCAGAGTGAGCCGGGGGCTTTCAGGAGCTCCAGAGGACGGTCCAAGGAGAGGACCGGCGGGGACAGCAGAGACTGCACCCACTCCCCCAGCAGCTCCATGATCCAGCACTCGAACGGCACCGACAGGGACGCCGCCGAGTGTTGGAGCGACGGCAAACCCAGGTTCAGGGAACCGGACCTGGGTGAGAGCCGGTCTAAGAAGGGTGGGGCGGCAGCAGCGGGGAGGAGGGCCACGGTCTCTCCTGGGCCGTGGAAGATCCCAGGCTCGGACAAGCTACCGAGTGCGCTGCGCCCGGGCGCCTCCGCCTCGCTCAGCAGATGAGAGGCGCAGCTCCAGCGGGGAAACCGAGGCCCTCGTGACACCCTCCCCCTCCCCTCCTTAGCCTCCATCAGACAGCAGAGGTGGTCTGGACCACGTGTTTATAAAGTTTTATTTATAGTACTGTATTTTAAATTATTCTAAAATATATATTTTACACCCACCACGTTAAAAACTGGAAAAATCGTCCACTTTAACAGAGAGGAGCGTCGAAACTTTTTGTAGCGCGGCAAGGAAGGGATTACGGAAACATCGCCTCACCAAGCTGAGCTGGACAGAAAGCAGTTTTAATTTATAATCTATGTACTGTGCACAGTGGAGTCTATTTTCTGAAGTGGAATGTTTTGAAAGCTGGTTTTCGATGAATGAATGAAGCAGAGATGAAACCCGTTCATCAGCAGAGCTTTGCCTTAACAGGGACTGTGTGTGGTCTTCAGTCCATCCAAAATAATCAAAGAGATGATTATAGATATAATAAACAGAAATATGTGGGGAAAACTGTAAATAAGATCATCTTCATAGTGAAGAACCTTTATAGATGAGCTGAAGTTCTAGTCCACGAACAAACGAGCAAAGCGGCACTACATGAACCTGATACGTCAGTGTCTGCTACTGTTTTTTTATTATAATTATTATTTTGTCATTTATGTGCTAAAAACTAAAAAAAAAATAATAATCTGTGACGGCGGTGTCCAGAAGGACGCTGAGAGAAGAAAACATGCATGACACCAACAGACAGGAAGTGTGCCTTAGACTGACAGAGTCTGGATTTTATGTTCAAGGGTTATTTTTGTACAACTACCAGTTTCAAATAAAGTTGGGATGTTGAATAAAATGTGAATAAAATCAGAATGCGATGATTTGCAAATACTCACCTGCTGGTTAAAGCTCTATCACGTAAAGAAGCAGTCATTATTCAGAAACTTGTTGATATTTTTAGAAACAACTAACACCACATCGTATTAAAGATTTGGTTTATGATTTATGAAGCCTGCCTCTCTGGGGGTGCATTAGCGTGTAAAGCATGTTCATCTGAAAATACTTTTTTTTTTTTAACAAATGGTGCAATTTCTTAGTTGAAACATACATTGTTTATAAAATATAAATTGATTGGATTTGCAAATCGTTGCGTTTTGTTTTTATTTCAGTTTTTCACCACATCCAAAACGTTTTTGAGCTGAAGTTGTATTTTGAGGGTTCAGAACAGGCTGCTATACAACTCTAAAAATGAATAAAACTGTATTTTAAAGTGTAATATAGTGAAATATATTTATTTCACAAGCCTATGTCAAATAGCTCATTATCATTTTTTTTTAGCAAATTGTTCACTTTGGGTCATGACACATTTCATCACGATTTTTTTTTTCTTTTTAATGAACTTTGACACTCGTTATTTTCCCTGAAGAGTCACTTACAGCGTGTCGGCGCATGGCGGTTCTGCATTTGAGTCGAGCCTGGATGTGATGTAAGCGACTCTGTCCACACTGTGTGATGCTAAGACCTGCGTATTTGTGCCAAAGTTCACTGAAAGTTGGATTTATGTTGTAGCAGGCTCTTTGAAGGTTACGCTCTTATACAATCACCTGACGTTATTACTACAGACCACCAGAGAGGTGTAGACCAGACTGCTTTTAGAGACAGGAGGACCCCACACCCCACCCCCCACTGCAGCCTCTACCAGGTGAGCTACAGACATTCCTGAGATTTGTATTCCAAAAACAAGAGCAGCAATACTGAAAAAAGTAGATCTTAAATGTTTTATACAGTTATTCAGTGTTACAGGAGGAGAAAGAGATTCTAGGAGGTGGTTTCCAAATCTCCTGTGACCTTGAAAGGCAAAACACAATGAGAAAATAAAATAAAAAAAATAAGACGTTTAGTTTTGAAAGTAAAGTAAAAAAAAATGTACAATCTATTTCAAAAGAGACAAACTATATGGCAAGAAAACATCTAAAATACTACTTTTCAAAAGCCAAAGGGAACAAACACTGGCTGCGCACCATTTATGGCCCGGTTGACAAAGCAGGTCACCGGGTGGGAGGAGTTTTGTACTTCATTTAATCAGCCAGGAAAATGTCCAAACGCCCCGCTCAAATCATTCCTGCTCACTTTGATCACCCGACTGATGTCAAACTATTAAGTTTCACATCCAACATGATGAATAAAGAATCAGCTGACTCGGTTACTAGACTCAGTTTAGTGGAACCAGTACACATAACCTGATTAAGAAAAGTCAACACTTTATTGTTTTAGACTTTATTTTCAGCTGTGAAATAAAACAATTCAACACAACAGCTGAAATGTTTTTTTTCTCTAATTATTTTGAATATAAGATTTTGAGTTTTCTGAAATATTGCTATTTTAGTGTTAAACGCAAATCCCTACCATTCAGATAACATGTAGAGGTTTATATTTTTATAATTTGGTCTTGCTTGTTTTGAGTTTAACCAACAGAAAACAAAGTTTAATACAGATCAACTCGAGCATAAATGTCTAAAAAGTGTTGTTTTTTTTTCAGCCGCATTTTTAGAAAAAAATGCATTTGTGCTTTGAGCAGCAGTAAGACTGAAGAAGCAAGACATATTGGCAATGTAACAACAATAAACAGGAGCTTCAGCAGCATGTGGAAGAACCATACACAGCCACAACAAGTTGGCACCACTCTATAGTCCTCACCAGCCTGGTCACACTGCTGTAAGATGGAAATAAACTAACAATCAGTATAAGATTTATTGTCAAGACGCATTGTTACAATAAAGAAATAATCAAACTTTTTGTGTGCTATGGTTATACCAGAAATCTATTTTTAAAATGCATCCAATCTAAACCTACTGAGTATAAAAACACACAACCACATCAACACAGCAATTACAATTTTTTGATTGTTGACTTTTATTTAGTCATTGTTTCTGTATGTAAACAAATGTAGTTGACAGGCAGTCAAAATTTTATTTTTTAAATTCAAATATTTATTTTATAGAAATTAATTGAAATGAGGAAAATATCATGGCTTTTGTTTTACTTTATACATTTTTTGGCAGGTTTTTATATTATTACAGTGTGTACATTTAAAATAGGATTTACCAGATCCTCAGGGGAGGAGTTTAGTGAATTTGGCGAATCATAATTGATTGAATGAAAGCTTTCTTCTTTTTCACTCAGCGTCTGAGAAAAGTACTTAAAGAGGGAATCGTAATGTTTGCCACATAATCCATAATTCCACAGCAAATTAATCAGACTGACTGTAAAACACAATCCAACCTTCCTGTGAGGAAAAGGAAAACTCATCAGCTCTTCTGCTGCAAATCTTAGTTTGTGCAGAACGCTCCTTTACACGTTTACACATCTTTCTGGGTTTGTACTGACTGAGTCGGTTTCTAAGAGGATTAAACATTTTCATCTAAGTGTGCTTCGAATATCAGGCAACAAACCACAGGCTCCTGCAGCTCTGCATCACTGTGTCGTATTCCAGGCATATGGAACACACTGCAGATGTGTTACACTCTAAAGATGTCTGGTACCATCTGCAGGAGTGTTGTACACTCTGTAGACATGTACACTCTAAAGTAGTCTGGTACACTCTGTAGACGTGTATTACACTCTAAAGATGTCTGGTACCCTCTGCAGGAGTGTGGTACACTCTGCAGATGTGTTTTACACTCATGGGTGTGGTACACTCTAAAGGCGTGTTACACTCTGCAGATGTGTGTTACACTTTAAAGGTGTGGAACACTATACAGTCCTGTTTTGTCCATTCATGGGTCACAAAGACTGTAACTGAGCATCTATTTTTATTATGAACTGCAACACTATGGATATATTAACTTTTACAGAAACCTTGTTTACTTGTATTATTTTCCGAAACGCTGTCAAAATAAAACAATCTTGACACAACATGAAAGATGCATTCAGGGACTGCTGCTGTGTTTTGATTTCCATGCATATTGGATTACTTATGAGAAAGATTTACTTAGAGGAAGAAACCGAAGCGAGTGATGTTTTTGGTCACGTTTGTGTGTCTGTTAGCAAAATATCTCATGAACCACTTGACAAATTTTAACAAAACTTTCTACAAGCACACGTTGGATGTACTTCAATTGATTAATTTTTGGAACCAATCGAGTTTAAGATGGCCACAACAGTCAACTGATCATGAAAAAAAACAAAATTGACTGCATCGCATTACGTTTTACAGATATTAAACTAAGATTTCTTGTTGTAGTGGAGAATTTTCACAAAACACGCAATGGGCAGGAAATCCTGCAAGGTTGCATT
This sequence comes from Anablepsoides rubrolineatus, assembly GCA_031762495.1. Taxonomy (NCBI): domain Eukaryota; kingdom Metazoa; phylum Chordata; class Actinopteri; order Cyprinodontiformes; family Rivulidae; genus Anablepsoides; species Anablepsoides rubrolineatus. Next base: position 10,728,684 of record JARVGW010000346.1, on the reverse strand, counting down.
TTAAATACACAAAAAGCTAATTTTAAGGATTTGTTAAAACTGGAAGTGCAGATGGAGTGGAAATTTTTGAGCACAATTGTAAGTTTGTGTGAGTATTTAAAATAGGAAATGCAAATATATCCATTTTAAAGGAGATGTGCAAAGATTGAAGTAGTTTGCTGCAGTCTCCTCCTGATACACTTGAGGACAATCCAGATAAGCTTAATAAATATAGATTGCATGATTTGTGGCTGTCACAAAGATAAATACCCCTATATAAATATATAAGATACTGTATGAAAGGCAGCAAATTCTGTATTTCTCTTAACCTGTTGAATTTAAATCTACTGCTGGTTTTACAAAAGGGGTGAAGAGACTTGTATTTCATGCAATGTCTTATTTTATACTTGGAGGGTGCCAATAAAAATATATATATACTATTTTTTTTCTTTATTTTAATTTTTTATTTGTTTCTCAGACATTTACTTTCTAAAAACAGTTTTGTAAAAATATTTGTTTTATTAATACATGCAAAAATAAACCACTATAACCACTTTTTCAAGTTCCCCTATGTGTGCAGTTCTCCAGTCGGTCCACTAGATGTCAGTATAGACCAGGGTTCTATTTGTAGGCAAATTTGGTTTCATAATTGTTGAACTTACATAAAGTTATTAGGTGAACACTTCCACTATGGAGGATTTATCATCAGATGTGATCAAACTATAACTATAATTTATTTTTAACTACAATTTATTTTTAATTATATTTGTAAAATGTGAGAATTCAACATTATTGCTCTTCTGTGAATTTTATTACCTATACCCAAATGAAAATAATTACCTGCTGTAAAGGGCTTGCACAGAGGGATTTTGTCCTTTTTATTTAGTTTTAAAGCAAACCGCAAATCCTATCAGCGCATAGAGGCCGTGTAGAGGTTTGTGGGGCAAATGCCTCTTTGTGCATCCTGACACCAGTGGTGTTTTTGTTTTTTTTGTAACTTGATTTGACACAGAGACATAATTCTCCTGAACGGTCTGCTGAACCCATGTGCAGAGTCAAGCTGCGTTTCCCCTCGAGCACCTGAAAGGAAAATTATTTTTCGCTGATTAAATCACTGTTGCAGCTGGTGAAGAGCAGAAACCTCCCATTTGAGAATTTGTAAACAAAGCTGCATGTTGGGTGGAGTTTCTCAGCCTTAAAGGCCGGATGAAAAGATGATCTGGTGCCATTTCATGCCTGGTTGACAGAACCAAATATGCAAACATCTCCCCCCAGGGCCCAGCCTTCCATGTCTGAAATGTGTTCTAGCCATGCTCAGAATTAGTGCTGTGAATGACCACATCAAATTGTGTGTAAAACTGGCTGATATAGACATTTTTGGGGGGTTTTCAGTGGTGTGCACAGTTCCACTAAAGCACTAATAGGGGAACTAATTTCCTGATTAGTGCTTTAGGGCTTTTCCTAATTTTGCAATTTATTAGTGGATTAGCACTTGCTAAATTTAGAAGCACTGCCTGAGGTCTATAAATGTTATTAATCAATGTTAATGTTAACAACTGAGGGTGAAAGCTGCCACTCATTTTGTTCACAATTTGTCACTTATTCACTAGGTGACAATATATGAACTCAAATACGACTGTAGAATGTCAATGATAATGTTGTCTATTAAAGAATGTTCATGGGTTGACTGGGTTATTGTAATGCTTTAGAATTAGCTTTTGCTAAATTTTTCAGTGTGTTAGTGCTTTAGAATTAGGGGACCTAAATATTTGAGTTAGTGTTTTAGGGCTAGTGGAACTAATTTTTAAATTAGTGCTGCCCACCACTGCTTGTTTATTGGGGCCACCTTGAACGGTTCTTGCTTCATGTTAAATTGTAAAGAGGCAGTGAGATATTTTCCTAACAGACAGTTGACTCCTGATGGCATTTTTAAAGCAATGAAGCACACTTCAATAATGCTCAAAACCTGTTATCAGGTCGAAATGACTAAAATTGACTGAATTTGAGCCATTTTTGTGTTTTTAAGGTCATTTAGCTGTGGCAGCCATCTTGAATCCTGTTGACTTCAGAGATTAATCATGTTTAAAAAAGCACATCCAATCATGACGTCATGCAAGTTTAATCCAAATCCGTTCAGTGGTTTTTCAGATATTTTGCTAACAAACACAATCAGGCAAAAACATTATCGTCCGCCTCCGCTTTTTTTTCATGGCGGGCGATTGCAGAAGTCGTTTTCCTCTGCTGGTATTTGTGAATGGCATCAGTCTGGGCCTGCAGGACGACATGTACGGTCTGATGAGGGGAGGGCCATCACGGACTGGATGACACGCCCTTTCCCGCTTAGACACAAGTGTGCTGTCTGTCCACGCGCTGGAGTCTGCAGACAGACAGGTGGACGGACGGACGGACGGACAGGCAGAGCCGGGTGTTCTTCGCTGAAGTCATCCCCCAGCAGCAGTCTGTGAGAGGCGGCCGGCCGGGTGGGTGGAGGCTGCAGCACCGCGCGGAGGAAGGACCCGCCAGCACTAATCGATGTCAACGGTAAGAGGCGAGTTCTGGCTTCATTTCCTCTCGGGGGTTTTCTTTAAGCGAGCAGAGTTTGTTGAACTAAGTAAGTAAATAAATTAATAAATCAATAATGGAGTTTTTTAAAAGCAGCGGTGTGTCGTGGCACGCCGCTGCCGGAGCATCATTGGTTCGGTCGCGAGGCTGACTGAAGCCCAGCATCAACACATTCCAGGGCTGGTCTGCACGCGCTACTATTCATTTGTGTGTTTGTATTTGTGTGTTTAATTAATCAAACGTGGTATTTATGCCTTGGGACTGCGCGGACGGGGTTAGCACGGAGCTGTTGCCGCTTTCGGTAGCAGGGTGGCGGGCAGCGGGACAGCTGGAGCCGCAGTCAGCGCGTGGAGCAGCCTCGCGACGCGGCAGGTTAGCATTCGTTCGCCGAGAACACAAGAAGCGACCACTGGTACTTTCAAATTATAAGAGACTTTTTTTTGTACAAAGAAGTGGCAATTTAACGACATTTAGCAAATTTGAACACGTCTTTTATTATGTTTCACGTGTGCGTTAATAAACAAGTACTTAGTAAGGCGTGTGTGTCGTAAAACATTAATTACCGAACTTTCTCTTGGAAATTTGAGGAGTTGAAAATTATTTGTGAGACAATCGTTTGCCTGACTGGTCCATTTTAGACCCGGAGAGTATTTTCCCTTCAAAGTTGGTGTAAGCAGTTTATTTAGTAATTTGTTTATTAATGTGTATTTATGCAAAGGCTTGAAAAACCTCTATTTTGAAAGCAATCACCGGATGTGGAATATTATCAACCATATTTTGATAAGTATTAAACGTCAGCACGGATTTGTAAATTTCAATCTCGTTTTTTATGTTTTCGACATATCAAAATGATCGAAACATGGTGTAAACAGGAGCCTCTCAGTCACAGAAAGGGAACACGAGCAGCTACCGGGTTGTTTTTCCTCGGTGTTTCGGTGGTCTGCTGTTTGGGGTGGGGGGTCGGACTTGAATGATGGAAAGCCCAGATGACTGTCTCATAAGTCTCGCACATACCACATTTAAAACATGGGTAGTCACTTAGGTTCTTGTCAGGACTTGCCTCTTTACTTCATTTTTTTAAAAAAAGAAATCTTGTGAACACTTGTCAAACATTAGTGACTCAGTCATTACTAATGATTTATTTAGTAATAAAAATATTTACATTATTTCTTCACAGATGCTATTCAGTCCTGTCCATTATGAGCTTTTTTTATTTTGGCAGTTTTTTGTCTCAGTCAATAAAAGGAAAGGTGATTTCTTGTTTGTATTTTTATATTAAAACCTAATTTAGTTTTGTATCGTCTCAAAAAAAAGTGTCTTGCATCGATTTCTAAATCAGGATTATAGAGTGTCTCTAATTATCTGAGCTAATGGCCTGTATTTCATTTTCAGATAGCACTCATGCTTAATAAGAGAGAGTGTCTCTTTCAGCTTCCAGATTCATAATCCAGTCCTGTGCATCTTGTGTTAGCTACAGCTACAATAGTGCCTGCAAAAAAAACATCTTTCCTTCTGTGTTCTCTGCAGCCACTCATGTTTCAACTTACGTTTTTATTCCTTGTCCTTGTTTGTGTAAGCTGTTAAATGCTAAAATGATGTCACCTCTTCTGTCAGTGATGTCTATCACAAGTGCATGGTGGGAGTTGCAGCTTAGCAAAGCTTCTTGTGGTTTGGTGAGGTGCATCATTCTTTCTCTTTAGAAAACATACTCTGCATATTTCTATGCCAGTGTCATCACTGTGCTCAACTCCATCGATGTCTGTGGTTGATATTCTAATTTTGTCCTCTTTAGTCAAATACACATGCATCAGACTTTTCATTTGTTTCCATTTGGACCTACACAAAAGTATTGTGGTACATTAAGCAAGTGATTTGTCTCCTTTTAACATGCATATATCACACAATCTGTTGCAAAAAGCTATGCAAAATTTAATTCTTCTTAGCAAAAGTGTACGAGTTTGGATTAATATTAGGCTAACATTGGGACACATTAAATATTTTCCTAATTATGCATGTATTATATTTTAGATGCACATAATATTACAGCTGACTTGGACTGTGTAACTAGTTTTACCAAAAAGAAATGCAAACCATAAATTAGTGCATGAGTGGAAAAAAACAAAGCATATATAAAAACATTAATTTTCTTGCAGTTCTATTCAAAACGTTAAGAAATGTCATTTTAAATAGGTCAGCTAATCCCCAGAGTCATCCTGGTAATTCATCTATTGTTCAGGGTAAATGAGGAAAATGGAGCATTTTGCCGGATGCATTAATCGAAAGTTGTTTTTTTTTGTTTTTGTTTTTTTCCTTATACAAAAACTTTGATTTGTTCAGACTTAAATAGGCTGTCAGACTGGATGGAAATATCATGTTGTTGTGATGACATTACTGAAAGCTACTGGCATCCATTCATAGTGTCTACTCATGTCGGTGCATGCCAACAATCATGTGAAACTGCTAAAGGGGAAAAAAGCACAAGGTTTTAGTTTTTAGTTGTAAATTAACTCACGAAAACCACAGTCTAATCTTTCATGACTGAGTTTCCAGTCTGACCAGCCTCAATTCTGACCAAGGGACTATTTAACTCAAATACCTGAACAAACACTGAAAGTCTTTGCATAGGTGTTTAATAAAAAGAAAAGCCGAGATGCAAAGACAACTTTGCCGTTTCTTCACAGGCTGGTTTAATGAAGTGTTGGGGCATCTTTGCACCTTTGGTTGGCTGTTTCTCATGGGAGAAGCTTCTGTTTGAGTCAGCATTCGGTGTTAAAGCTGTGGATGGTGAGGATAAATGAGGGTAAAGAGCTGGTAGAAACAGTTCCTACTTCTCTACATCCTTTTTAAGTTTCGCTATTTTTCAACTAAATCTATTTCTCGTAAAGCTCTCAACCATCCCGTCCACTAACATTTGAACTTTTTCTTACTGAAACCTCAGATGTAAATTACTTCAGCTCACCTTGCTTCACCCTCTCTCCATCTGTGGTTTCTGTGGGCCTTCATCCCAATAATATCCAGAGGGGAAAGTTTGTGATGACATTGAACACCACATGAACATAAGCTCCCAGTTAACAGCATGTCACTGAAGGAAAATGTAGAGGATTTGGAGGCTTTTTTTCCCCTCAGCACTGCATCACAAACATTGATTTATTGGTTCCAGTGACCGCAACATACTCAAACTAAAGTAAACCACAAGTGTTGAACTACAGGTAGAGAACAGGAAGCTGGAACTCCTGTAAAATATTCTATTTCCCCACATTTGTAACACATTTTTAATTACAACTATAGAATTTATATTTCCTACGGAAATGCAGTGAGTGCTTAATGCTGAAAGATTTTTGCTAAAAAAGCTTAAACTAGCCTAAAATTGCTAAATAGCAGCACAAAGAAACAGAAGGAGCACGTTTTCTGAATTAAGCAGGAAAAGTGAATTTAGCTAAAAACAAAAAAGGTGAAATGAGCAGAAAACAGCCAAAAGAAGCATAAAAAGTTTAAAATAGCAGAAGCTGATATAAGCAGAAAAACATTGAGATTAGCAGAAGAAAAGCAGAAAATCTCAATAATGACTAAAAAAACAGAACAAAAGATAAAGGGCAGTAAAGATTTGTCCACTCAAATCGGACTTTTATTTCTTTATATTTTCTCTATGTTCTTGCTCTTCAGTAGCCATGTGGATGTGGCAACTCTCATTAATTTATTGTTAAGTGCTGGTTCTCCACAAACACGATACTATGGGGAAAGAGATCACGATTACATATTTCCAAGAATGAGCTCAAAGAAACCACGTCTTGCTGCCGTATTCCCAGTAAGGATTACTGGGTGTGGTGGAAATCCAACCCCACCTTCCTTCAGGGCATTTAAAAAGAGACATTGAGAAAGAATTCTGCTCACCACACAGGTAGATCCACACTGAGTTGTAATTGTGTTTACACCTGTGTCTGAACACATAGATTAAAATAGCAGAAGCTGTTTTTGAAGTTACTCACCAGAACAAGGCTACAAGAAGAAAAGATATTCTTTCTTTACTCAGGTTTTTGTAAGTTGGGACTTATTTATAGCTGTGTTGAGCAGAAACAAGACTATGAAAGTATGGAATAGAGTAACATTTTTATGCCTTGGCTTGTCCATACATTTTTCCAAAATGGTTTTAGTTTTTAGCAATGTCTAGAAACATTTTTATCTACAAAGAAATGCACAAAAGGATGATGATGATGAATAATGTGGAAGTATTGACAGGAAGTTACCTCAGTTCGAATAAGCAGACATAACTGGAAATTTACTAGAGAATGCTGGCCTTAGATTATTTGGTGTACACTTTAAAGTTATATAGTTAACCAAGGGTTTGCTGTTTAACTGGCATCTGCCTAATCTAAGGATGTAATTGGTTAATAATATGTCTGTCACACTTGGTCATAGGTTAGGTAGAAGGTGGGACAGTCATGTCATTTTTAAAAGGTTTCAGACCAAAGCATTGCAGTTCCACTTTTAGACCCCAATTTAATGACATAAATGTGAAAAATAAGAATTTTAAACGCATGTCTAAAGATCCTGTGTGGACATGGCCTTGGGTGTTTTTAACTACTTTTGTCTTTTTAGTAGTATGAAAGGCACGTTTACCTGAGCACAGACTTCCTCATTTCACAGCTGAGCAACTTTTGTTTATTCAGTTTGTCAAATGGTTGTCCCTTCTTTCACTTTACAAGAAGAACAAGATTTTCCATCAGTTGAAATTGGTTGACTTGATTGACAGGCTTGTTGCGTCAAAGAGTCACTCAGATGGTATTTTCATGAAAGTAAACAAAACAGGCCTGTAGGGATTATATAGACTGGTGTTTGTCTGGAACATCATTAGAGCTGCTGTCTGCAGCAGGGTGGCCTGAAGTGACTGGCTGAAACTTTTTTGTTTGTAGGCTCACCCAGAATCCTATGAGGGGGCAGAATGACTGGCAAACAAAACTATACATATTCCTCACCCCCCAAAAAATACTTTCTTGTTTCTGGATATAAATTTATAGCATCTTGTCTATTTGCTCTTGTGAAACAGGAACAAGACAGGTAGAGATGATCTTGAATGCATCCTCCATTAAAGGCAGCCACTCCCCGGATTAGTTTTACTTTGTTACAGTAAGAATGCAGCCAAAACAAAAGATGTAATCTGCCTACTACTAGTTCCTCTTGTGCTTCAGCAGGTTGATTCTGTCGTTTTGTTTCGTACTCACAAGTTGTTTCCAGATGGTAGAAGATGTGCTTTTTGTGGAGGTGTAATGTCAACTTGATCATGATTCACCTCATAACAATTGATACGCACAATGATAGACGATCCATTCTTTACTCTGCCCAAAGCTACTTTTTCAGAAACTTTGCAATCATTTTGACGGTCTTGTTGGTCTAATCTGTGCTTCTATTTTGTGGTTCCAGGAGTAACGATCTCTACTGTCTGAGTAGACAGTAGTATAACGGTATTAGTTTGATTGGAGAGAGCAAGCCTGACCATATCTACAAAACAAACATTAAATCTCGATGTTGATAAAACTTTCTTGGCTCTGAAAGCTGCCTAATTTGGACTGTTTTTTTCCTCTGTCAGTTTCTGAAAGTTGTTGACATCATGCATGTTATGCATTTTTTTGTCAAATTATTTAAAAGTTTGCAAGGCAGCTTTTACTCCATTTTCTCCTTAGTTTATGCTTTATAGTAAGGCAATAAAATACAAAATGCTGCCTTTGTGTTTGCTTGGAAACTTGTATCACTTACTACTGGACTCTTCCTTTTTTATTCCAACCATATAGTAGAAACATAAGCCATACGTTTGACCTACATTCAGTATAATTATAGGCTGCATAAAGTAACCTGAGCATAATATACCTGCAACTTTATGTCACTGAGACAAAGAAATTATTCATCAAGGCAGTTTATGTAGACTGCAAACTCTGCAATCTCCATGTTTACCTCTTGGTCTGTCTTAATGAAGTGTAGAACCTTTAAGACTTGCCCTCACAGAAATGTCCTCAACCATGCTTTTATTTTTTTTTAAGGTGTGCTTCTTTCTTGACACCTGTCATAACTTTCTGCCACTATCACATCTTCGAGCAATGAGCCATGCAAGAGATTGGGAGTGTTTGCTGTCATGCTGATGAAAAAGATTATGATATAGTGTTGCGATCTTGTTTCATTTGCCATAATTTGCAGCATAAATTGGATTTAACATGGATATTTCTGCCTCTTGTTTTCAAAATCATTAGTGATGTTTTTCCACTTCCTACTCTAATCTGCATATCGGATGGATAGGTGCGTCGGCGAGCCGAACGGAAGAGATGTTTTTGAAAAGCTCTTCAACAAACACCGGAGCTCCTCTGTCATTAATTAGAAACCTGGCTGGCATCAGCAGAAGGTGAAGCTTTAGAGTGCGTGCAAAGTACTACATTAATTAGTGTTGTGTGTCCACTGTAATTCATCTCTGCTCCGGATCCCTGATTAAATCACTTGGTCACAGGTATCAGCTTTAATGCAAGGGAGCCGTGTGTTCGAAAGCAGGGACAAGTCAATAGGAACAAGATAGTATCAAACAGTATTATCTCATGGTGGATATGCTTTTTCTCATGTATGAACGAGATAACAGGAATCTGAAAGTGTTTCAACTAAATAATGGACCAAATTTACCCAAAATCCAAATGACTTAAATCAATTAATTTATGGATTTATTTAGTTTCTGAAAATGAAATGTGCTTTTGGATGTTCTATCAATCTTGTGATACTGAATCTTGACCCACCCTAGTTGAAGTGAATGTGTTACATGAGGATGTGAAGGCACTTGTAACAACTAGTGATATCCTGACCCATGCTTCTTTCCACATAAAGACAATGAGCTGACAGGTTAAGTGACAGGGCCACTGTTCTCTGTTTGGGTGCTCCAAGTTTGTCTACAAAAAACAACAAAAGGCATGACAGATTGTCCAACATTGGCCTAAATTTTACTGATGTACAAACAATTCTTCTAAGGGAATAAGTGTAACACGATGCCAGAATCATGAGTAGAGTTTTATTTTATCGGTGCACCAATTTAATGGAAATGGAAATACAAGGGATGCTTTATTGCTGTTGCATCACCATGTCTGTTACCTACATAACTCCTGAACCACTGGTCACAATTTACAACTGGATAACTTTTAGATTCAGCTCAATTTATGATGGCTGCCACGACCGCCTGGCCTGACTATACAAATGCAAAACTGGCTTTAACTCAGTCAATTTTAAAGATATTGACTTAAAATTTAGTGTTGTAATAGCTGAAACTGATTCTCAACACGTTTATTTGTTCTGTCATTTTTCAACACAAGATGAGCTTAGGCTATGTTCACACTTCTTTTAATTTTCCATGTTCCGGATGACTGAGAATCCACAGAAATCTATGATGGCATCATCGGTCTTGGAATGTATCAATTAGGGATGGTAACAATTAATCGACTTACGATTAATTGTCAAATAGAGGTTTATTAGATTAAAAATTCTTCCATTTAATTAATTGAAAACATCCGTTTAAACCTTATGTCAGTGTAGTTTTGACTTCATCCAGCAGAGGGCGCTAATCTACCCTGGCCCTGTTAAACTGAGCAGAAAACCGTCTCGATGTGGTTGGGACCGCAAACGCGCAAGTCTTATTTAGTTTTATTTGTGACACAGCAATAATAATGGACTACGCCAAACTAGCCAGTAAACCAATCTAATGAACTGACGTCAGATCATGCCATGCAGCTCAGCTAAGATAGAAGCAGAGGGAATATAAACGAACAATTGCCAGTAATCATTTGTATCTCACATCTTTCAGGGATATTTTATTATGTTGCAGGTTTGTTTTTGAGTTAAACTTTATCTTAAAATATTACCCTGTGTTTAAATTATAGTTTTTCAATTTTAGGGTGGATTAAATATTTTACTTATTTTATTCTTTCATTTTTTTTTTCATCAACTAGCAACTTAACAGATTTCTGTTTTGTTATATTTTATTAATATGTCCAAGTTTAATAATGTGAGAAAAATCCACATTTCTCTGTTTATTCAGTCAGTGTTTACTCACACAGCTGGCACAATGAATTGTTAAAATACTGTACTTTTTTATTTAGTGTGTAAAAGAATGGCCCTTCATGTTATAGAAAGAGAAATGTCAGGTTTTTAGGAAAATGGCCGCTTATCAGTTAATCGTTAGTCGATGTTAAGATCAATCAACTTTAAATTAATCCATTAATTGATAACTTTCATCCCTAGAATCTAGATTAAAATGACTGGATCGATACTTTCCTTTCAGCTGGCCAAGAGGCAGGTTCAGATGTAAACGGTGAACTAAACAAACATGTCAGGTAATTATTTAACTGGCTTTAATTGCACAACTTCAGATTTGTCATGCCAACAAGTAACATCCGTATTAGGTTCTGTAAACAACGAGCTGAGTGTGACATCTTCAGCACAGGTTGCACCAGTGCTGTGGAGAGTTCACACTGGAGTCTGATGGAAGTCAAATTTAAAATGTAATGTGAAGGTTTACACATAAAAATCAGATTTTTTGCATTAATTTTGAGCATTAATCTGAAGTGTGAACATAGCCTTTGACTAAAACTTTGGTAAGGTGAAGCTTTAATTGAATTAGCGTGTTACCCAACAAAACGGACACAAATGTACAAAATAACTCAACATTTTAAATATACTTATTCATTATTGTGCATCAGTGTACAAAGACAGGTGTGTACGACTTCCTTCAGGGAGAATGCTAATTTAATTACAAACAGTCAAACCTGCTGCAGGCTTTAAGAATTTAAGCCGCGTCGCTTTAATTTAATCAGTTCTAAGCCGGCCTTAAATCAACACACCAGTGCCTCTTGTCACTGTCAGGTATCCGACCATGGGAGAGTCGGTGCGTGAGCTTAAGTTTCTGTGTGTGGCGTCTGCGTTACGTCTGGCAGCAGAGGGATTCTGTAATTACAGCAGCCGTCTCTGAGTAACAGCGTATCTCTGCGCTCTGGTGTTTGTTTACGCTTGGCTCCGGCTCAGACTGGCAACGCTGCTCCGAGCACTGCTGCGGGGACAAGAGGTCGTGACCCTGCACAGCGCTGTCATTATGGTAGGAAGACATTGCAATGCTTTCAAGTAACAAACCAAACTCTCTCCTATCGCTGCTCATCACGGGATCAAACAGGAGCAGCTTAAAAGTTCACTACTCTAAGAATTATACCAACAAACTGAAATTACACACTTGAGGAACCAATGGTTCTACTTAACAATGTTCTTAGTCCTTAATGACAAATTTATCACTGCGTAAAATTTGGATCAAGAAAGAGAACATCGTCCATATCCACCAAAATGACCCAATGAAGAACATTTTGCTTTTCAGATCCGTTTATTTTAGTTATTTAAGTATCGATTTCAATACAAAACTGTTTCAAGTATAACAAAAGCGTCTTCACTATTAAATTACGGAAACGGATATCGGGGCAAGTTCAGCCAGAAAAGAAAAGGAGGAAACCGATATTATTGGAAGAGAAGGTTTTAGTAAACCTAAACTGAATACCACAAAGAAAAACAAGAGTGTAACATTACAGGAACTGAACAACATCAAGTATTGTGAGGTTAAGAGTCGTCTTGTAGGTTGTTCTCAGAAAATGGCGATATTATGAACAAATTCCCCTTTTCCTTATTCTTCTTACAGAAGTGGTGAAAAAGCTGTAGATTAGCTCATTATTTTGCAGAAAGAGCAGAAATGACACATTGAAATAAAGGAAGTCTAGATAGGATTTTACATAAAGATGCAAAAAATATCTGTTAAATTAAAATTACAGGCTTAATACTGGTTACTGGATCATTGTGTTAAGGAAATTAACCTGCAAGGGTGTACCCTGTGACAACTAAATCCTGCACACTGTTTACATACATTATGAAATACAAGCATCCGATTTTTTTTTCTTTTGCCACACACTCCCACATTGTCCAGTCATAGCGAGCCAAGAGACATTTATGAACCATTTAAAAAAAAAAAGATTAACAACCAACTAAAAGCCCTCGCTTTCAGCAGCCAGTCACGCTCACATACCGGGCTGTAGATATGTAGCGATGATGGAGAAAAGCCACAACTGGTCCGACTAATCACAGAAACAAAGCAGTCCACAGCTACTGCTACCAAGATATCAACAGGGTTATTTTTAGTCTCAACTCCTGACAGATTAACAAACTAATATGTCTAAGATGTCAGACAAATTATTGGGCAGGAAATGATCTAAACATTCTTTCCTTGTCTATAAATGCTTGCATACTTTTTAGACAAGAAATGTCATTTATTAGACTCCAAAAATCCAATCATTTAGAGAGGATGCTGGCATTTTGTCTGGAGCAAATTGTATATAGTTAATGGGTCATCGAGTTTGACAAGAGCTAAAACTTTTACAGTTTAAAAAAACCTTTTGATTCTAATCTGAGCTGCTGGGTCATAACGCCATCCTTATCTGTTCTCTGTAAAGAAGTTTACTCATTTCCTCAAGATGAAGTAAAACTGCTGCAAGCACGATTTCAAAACACGATTATATGAAAACGTTAGGACTCTTCTATCCAAATGATGCAACAACTATTCGTAGATGGGTGGGTTATAATATATGTGATATATTTGGTTGTATCATCTTTTCAGGTTTAAAATGTTTGAGAAAATAACAGTGCATGTTTATGTTTAAATAAGATTTTAGTAGCTTTTTACCTTTGGTACTCTGAGTAAAAAAAACTTATCTGATATTAACCCTATATCACCATTTGTATCATATTTGCTACACAGGATTCCTATGACCTCTATGACAATTTTTAAAGGGTCAGGCTTTAAAGCGTTAAAGTAGACTAATGCTCCCTTAATTATTGGCTGTATTTATTTTTTTCTTTTCTCCTCCCCTTCTCTGTCTACCAGCTTTTTGTGCTTTTTATTATGGCCTTAGCCAGCATGCAGCTGTAGACCTCGTTTTTTCAGCCTGAGTCTGCTTTCTGCTGACCCACTAATGGAGCCGGTTGTGTGAGGAAAGGCCGGAGGCTGGACTGCAGAGCCGAAGCTTAAAGCTTCTTTCTCTGTGCTGGTTGCAGGTTGTTCTAAGGAGAAAAAAACTTAGACATAAAGAAAACAGAATAAAGCCAGGATGTGCTGCATTAACTGCAGACAACAGTAAACCTCAGCAGGACTGGTTTTTCTTCTTAAGCCTTGAGCTACATTATTTCTGATGACCCTTCAGAGACTTTGACATGACGCAGTTCTTTGACACGATGGCGTCAAAACCTGAGAAGTGGTCCCTTAAGCTCTCGGTGCTTGTCCTTGCATTGCTCTGACTTATCCCTTTTCAACTCATTGTATGAACTCTTCAAAAGAACTTATTCATCTGCGACAAAGTAAGGTTGACACTGACAAACATTATCCAAACAAGCTTACTGTTCTCGACCTTAAAAGACTTTTATGATCAGGTAGCTTTTATCTCTAAAGAGGTCAAAATAAAAAGGAAAAAACTAGAGAATTTGCATTTCCTGCAAAAATGCAGTGTGAATGCTGTTGAAAGATTTTTGCTGAATAACTAAAAAAGCTAAAAGCAGCCTAAAATAGCTAAAATATTAGCTGAAATGAGAAAGAAACAAAATAAGCATGTTTTCTGAATTAAACAGTAAAAAGCTGAAATTGTCACAATAAGGTACATTCAGCTGAAAAAAGCTGAAATTAGTTAGAAACACAGAAAATGACTGAAAGAAGCACAAAAGAGTTGAACATTTGAAAAAAGCGTAAAAGGTTCTAATGGTGACCAAAACATTAAAAAAAGCTAAAACCAGTAAAATAAAAGCAGAAGGAAGCTGAAATTGGCATGAAGTTGAAAAAAAAGTAAAAATTTATAACAAATTTTGAAGGGTTGTAAAGATGTTGGTTAGTTTCAATAAAAAAAACATGGCAGAGAAAGCTAAATATCTCAAAAGTATAAATTGCTGAAATACTAAAAGTCATAGTGGGGAATATCCTGAAGGAGCTGATGTTTTGATGTGTAAATTGTAGAAATGGCACAAAAATGTGGAACGAGATGCGTGACAGAACATACAGAAGAAAAAATTATCCTTATTGTCACAAGCAGAAATCATTAATGCATTTATGCAAAGTAAATGACATTATGCACAAATCTGGCAAGATTGAGTTCTACCTACCACAACAAACTCATTATATGTAAATTTGATTAAATTACTGTCAGTTTTGTGTTGGCAAATGTCAATCCAATAAATAAGTTTGACTGAATTGTACATAAATGAATCCAGTGATTATTGTTTGACAGTTTTATTTAAATCTGTTCAGTGGTTCATAATAAATATCACTAACAGACTGTTGGCACACACACAAATGCCAGTAAAAACAGTTTTAATGTGATTATTATTACACACAAGTACAGTCAATGTGGATAAAACCTTTCATAAACTCTCATTCTTGATAAAGTTTGAAATCTTCGACATCCCTCAGGTCTGAACTGGCACCAGTTAGGAGAAAGTTAAACAACATCCAGCCGTAATAACATTAGGACGTCTGGACTTTGAGATGGAGAGCATATCCGTTTTATCTTGTCTCCATGTTGTCTTGTAGCATTAAGAAGCTGGGCATCATCAACCCAACAAATGGGTCCTGAGTGAAGCAAGGTAGACCTATAATACTTGTGCATTCAGGATTGTAAATCTTAGACATGCATGTCCTTTCCAACAGTTGCAGGGACGTCTCTATTGTCAGCCTATAATCCATAGTGACTCTCAGCCCCTCTGCTCTTGTCCTCGAGTCCACAGGGACTCTGTATGCAGGACAGAGCTGGAATGTTGAGGGACCTCAAGACCCTTTTTGTTTAATTTGTGCATGTAGACGAAATCTGTAGACTTTCTGTCTGCAAGTTGTAGAATCAGAAACCTGCTTTAAACGTTAAACTCTTCACTAGACTTGGTCTCCCTCTACGTTTTACTGCAAACTAGAGGAGAGTAAATCAACCATCTCTGCTCTTCAGATGAAGCCGAACATTCCACAACTTCCACCCTCCTCCTGTTTGCTCCAACAGAAATGACACAAAGCAGAAGCAGGAAGCTGTCATCGGTTCGCCAAGGGGGCTTGTGACACATCGGGGCGTTGTTGTCGTGGTTACGCACAATAAGCAGCAACACTGGCTTTGCGGTTGAACTCTTAACCCGTGTGTTGACGCGAGGGCTTTGATCAGAGGAATGTTTGCCAGGCAGAGTCACTAAGAGAACCACAGAAACCATGTGACGTCTCTGGTTGCTGTCAGGAAGGAAGGACAACTCAAACACACCACGGTGCTGCACGGTTGTAAAACAAAACTAACAATATGTCGTTTTATGATTGACGCATAAAGACACGGAGAAGGCTTTTTTATGACCTCAAGGCACAGAAATAAAATTTTAAATTCAGACTGCAATAAAATTGACAGCTCACTTGTATTTCCCCATTTTTATGAGATCTTTCTGCCTCCAAAGTCCAGCTATAAAGATTTTATAAACGTACTCTTCCACATGGATGCATTGTATCCATTACTGATCAGGTTTCCTGACAAGTAAAGAGAGGACTTTTAAAAACCACGACGATGAGGGAAAGTCAGCATCCCGTTACCAATGTGTGTGAAGGGAGTTTGAAGCATAAGTTAATCCTTACACTCCACCCTTTTTGTTGGAATTGTTGCGACAAAGTGCTGATAAGCTCCACTGCCGACAGCTCAGAGTTTGAGACGATTGCACAAATAAACCCACCCTCAGTCACCGGTGTGGACTTGTTCTCGGTCTGTAGATTTCAGTTGTACTTCAGAGGAATTTTACAACATATTTTTAATTTTGTGATGCATTGTGTGCAAACTGGCCACAGCTGTGGAATAGAAACATGTATTCTAAGTGATACTGGTGTCTGCTTTAAGTTTTATTTTATACCAACAGACACCCAGAAGTGCACTGGGGACAAACAGTCACTCTTCTCGTTAGCAGCTGAACACTGACCTTTTTAACTACAAAATGTACTTTAGATTGTGTTTGTTGCTCTAATCTTTGTCAGCGCTCAAGACCGCAAACATTCTGCTTCCATTTTTGGAGACAAAACTACAACAAGGGCATCTTTGGGGAACGTTTTTTTCTTTTTTTCAAACTCCCAGGAGGCCACAATGTTTCCCTTTTTTGTAGAATGAATATTCATATAATTTGCACAATGCTGCCTCTGGCATTTTGAAGGTCAAAACTTAAAGAATTACCACCAGTTTATTCTTTTTAATTAGTTATATTATAAGTTTTTTTTTGGCACATATAATCAAACTGAAGCATAAAAGCTGTTACTTAGCTCTTTTTTTCCATTGTGATTGACAGCTCAGAAAGCTGCGTGCTTCAGCTCAAACACACATCAGCAGAACAAATGCATCCTGATATGGTATTTAAAGTTTGTGGCTTCCTGACGTTACTTTTATACCCTCCTCCCCTCTGCAGGAAACATCTGACAGCCGGAACCTGGACAGGTTGGGAGAGCAGGCAGCAGGAGCGCAGGCAAAGCTCACGGACGGCGGCATGGCATCCATAGCGGAGTACTACGCTGGCAAGAGCGTGCTGATCACGGGAGCCACGGGCTTCATGGGCAAGGTGCTGGTGGAGAAGCTGCTGAGGTCCTGCCCTGAGGTTAAGACCCTCTACATCCTGGTTAGACCCAAAGCCGGGCAGTCCATGCAGCAGAGGGTCGGCGACATGATGAAATGCAAGGTAAGAAGACGTTAACTTTTTGAGGTTTTGTCATTGTTTTAAATTGAAACAAATGAAGCTCTAGTTTAAACATAATTTAGTTTAGGTTATGTACGTATTCAAACACGTAGTCAGTTTTGCCTGAACAGCAAAGTACAAAGTAAAGGTTTCAGAAATAAATTACCAGCAAGGCATTCCTGGCTGGAGTTTATTCCCCTCCCAGTTTAAGGTCAGAGTATTTCTTCATAAAACCAGCAACTGCCCCACTTAATTCACTGCAGCAGCTGCATCCTGCCTCGTAAACTCTTATCTAGTCCTGGAAACATGTCTGGTTTGATACGACTCTTCCATTTCTGTAATCGTTTCCCGAAAATCAGTTTTCAGTCGATTTTATTTTATTTATTTTGTTTTGTTTTGGTCCAAGTGTTTTCTTGTAGGAACTTCTTTATTCTACCATTGTATGTTTGTAAATTAAATGGGTGTCATCATTTAAAACCTATTAGATTGTTACAATTAGAAAAAAAAGTCTTTAAAAACAAATTAACCAAAGTTCTTAATGCAAAACCTTGAAACAATAAAAAAAAAAAAGTTTAATACCAACAAGAGCTCATCCTAAAGATGTTGTTCCTTAACTCTCGCTTTGTATGTAAGACCACTGGTTCCTAATAGGGTTCATTAGATAATTTCCAGAAATAAAATAAAACTTAAATAAGTATATATACTTATTTATTAATAATGATTGTTATAAAATAAAATAAACTGTGGTCATTAATGTATAAACATCTGATAAGTAGTTGACTGTTTAAATGTTATAATATCGATGGCTGACCACTTTAACCAGCAATAATTAGGGTCATTAATCTCTGCTTTTGTTATTTTGTGGGTTAGAAACTGAAAACGTTGAAAACCACTGCACTAGATTATATTAACAATGATGCATTTTTTATTTTAGGTTTGACAATACTTCTGGGGTTTAGGTAAAATATTATGCAAACTATTTTTTGTTTATTCCTTAGCATCAGATATCAATCATGCAAAACAAAACAAAAAGCATTTTATCAGAAACTAAATCAAACAGAATTGTGCACGATCAGCTTTAAAGATGCTGTAAAGTATCATCACCTCACCTCTCATTAAGCTTTAAAAACTCAGTGACCTCCAGCATTTAGAACATAGCTCATTCAAATGACTATACAAAAGAGTCGACTGTTCAGAGGCAACGCAGTTTTTATCTTTGCATAGCAATATAAATTTGCCTGTGTATTGCTGCAGCAAGCCTCTGTTGCCATGGTGAAACAGGCCTAATGACCCCAGAGGAGTCCAACGGTTCATCTTTGAGCTCCAGCAGGGACGGCAGTCGAATCGTGAATGTTAAGCTGGATGTTATCTCATTGAACATATGTAAAACGTTTAGAGCAGGAGGAGAAAGTGAATCACAGAAGGCTGGATAATGAGGAAAGGCATTTAGGACCCAAAAAAAAAGGATCAGAGAGGAGGTGATGCTTTGGAGGATGACGGCGGGAGGTAGAATAGGAGCGATCAGCATCAGCTGTGTCAGGCTGTCAGCAAAGCATGACTCAACAAAAACCTCGGAACAATGTTGGGTTTAATGAGGAGCCCAGGATTGACTGGATGTGTGTATTGATGTGCTTACAAACAGCTGCTGTGCACTCATGCCGCTGCTCCGAGTGCTGCTGGCCTCAAACTGTCAGTGCACCTAAGAAAATGACACGTTCTCTTTAATCCTCTTTGTCTCCCTCTGATAGCATCTGTTTTGTTTTGGGGGTTTTTTCTACCGCTCTCGTTGGAATTGGACCTCGCTGCTGCTGCATTCATTATTCCACTCGCTGCTGTGAGAGCAGCAGGGCAGCAGTTTGAGAATTTGCACCTAATTTATCTCGTCGCCCTCCACCTTCTTTATTTTGTTTTTTTACCCCCCCTCCCTCTTGAGGTGAGCGTGAAGAAAGTGTCTGCTTTCAATTCACAAAAAAAAGAAACCTCTCTCCTCATTTGATTTTTCTATTTTGCATACTAGCACTGTAAACAACACCCCATAATTTCTGCTAAGGAGAACACCTTTTCTCTCCACCCTCAAACGATGCCTGAATCTCACCACACTTTCAGGTTAAAATGATAAAATGCCCTAAAGAAGACAGAGTCTAAATTCCTCCACAATGTAGAACAAGACCTGGCAGCATTTATTTCCAGAGGGTTGTTTTCAATTATTTAAAAGTCCAAGGGCCAAACAGTGGAATGAAGCATGGACACAATACTCTACCTACATCTGTTGTACATAATATCATTTCTCTCAAAATACAAATAAAAAATGTATTTTCTCATCTTGGATGCCACTTTAAGAATAACCTTTAGGGCTGGACCAAGATGCACTGTTTTCTGATAGTAAAGTCACTGAGAATGAGATTTATAAGGTATGAACCTGAAGAACAAGGTAACTTTCTGGAACGTACCCATCAGGAGAGGACATAATTATGGCTCCGGCATGTTTGCGTTTCATGTGATCATGATGTTTTCGATGACTCTGTCCTGCCATGGAATGATTGAGTCTACATTTTATTTTCTTTGATTTATTTTTGGTAACATGTAGCCAACTTTTGAAAGTTTAGCTCTTTTTTTTTTGCCTCTTCGTGACCATCTTTCCATTAAATCATCATTGCTTTTTGATGTGCCCATTGTGGCATCTTCTGTGGTTTGCAGTAGGCAATAATGGCAAAAAAATTAATCATGATTAATTGTGGTATTTAGCCGATAACGATTAACTGGACTAATAATTCTCTGGAGTCCCTGGACGCCTGCATGCCCCAATCATGACCAATTTAAATCACTGTAGTACACATGTGTCTAACTCAAGGGTGACTCCCGTGTGGCCCACTGGGAGGGTAAAAAAAATATAATTTTTTTTTACTTGATATGAAAAAAAAATTCTTATATCAATGGTAAACTTTAAATTTATGACTAAATGCAACAAAATAAATTTAAAAGGTGAAAGATTTTCCTGCCCCTGAGCTGTTGGCAATTTAGTTGGATAGCACAGATTATCTGAAAATAAGTTGCTTTAAAGTCAACATCCACCATAACCTAAATTTGCTATAATGTATATTAGCTACTCACTAGAAACTCATCAGTGAGTAAAACTTTATTCGTTTTACTTTGAATAATATTTCTGTATCTATTTCAAATTTAGTCAGTCGTACACTAAAACACTGTTTAGTCAAAGTTAAACATGAAATGTTGATTACAACTGACCCTACGAGGGCCACCATAACGCTCATGTGGCCCTCTGCCCCTGCTCTAGTGGGAAAGATTTGCTCTCCATAAAAATGTGTTGTGTCAAAATTACAGACTTCAGCCTGTACATCAATGTTTACATTGGGTTGATAGCCCAAGTAAAACTGGAGTTATAATAAATAAATTACAGAACTTTTTTCTTTAAAATGTTCATCATATTTAAAGCCCAGAGGAGCACCTGGCGGCTTTAATCGTATTAATCATTAAGTGCCAAAAAATAATTGATTTAAAGTTTTTCTGATGATTAATTGCACACTATAATTTGCCCAATCCTAGTTTGCAATTCCAAATGAACATTTACGTGGTTAAATAATATGAATAGTCCACATTAAAATTCTGCGTCAACCAATTTTTCTAATCAACGTAATCTCTAATGTTGACTAATTCTTGCTGAACTTATAACCTTTGACCTTACTAGTTAAACAAAATAACATTTAGACCAATTTTAACCCATAAGATAAACAGTATGTTTTATAAAAAGGAGTACAGACTTTCATTTGTTTCACAATTCTTTTGGGGTTCATTTTAGGACACAGGGATCAAAGGGGTGAACTACAAAGTACGTTCCCACTTAGGCAAAAAAAAAAAAGCAAAACAAAACTATCTCAATCAGGTTCTTCCTCTAATGAAGACAGGCATCACTACAGGAGTCTTGCGCTCGGTGTTCATTTTTTCTCCAACCACCTTCCAGTAGGTTTGGCATGGCTCTGTTGGGTCGTTGTTCACTGCTCCACCAAATACAGGCTCCTTCACACTCGGTCCACATTCAGCAGAGATGTCATTAAATTTCCATTACCAAGCCTCAAGTACTAATTGGTATGCATGCAAGTCCTCAGGTTGGCATTATTCTTTTCAGAATCTGGATAATTCATGAAGGAGAACTGCTGCATTGTCTCTCAAGTGGCCTCTCATCCTTTAAGCCAGGCCAGTATCTTTCTTATAACCTGTTGCTAGGTAACAACCAAGGGATCTGTCCTGTGGTGTATTTTTTTTTTTTTCAAAGGATGCAGTCAAGGGAGATGCCCCGAGCAGGAAAAGGACAAACCGATATGAATCTCATTGTCTCTGTGCATCTCTGCTGCCCACTTTGACATTTCAGCTCTGTCTGTTTCTCTCTGTACAGTTGACTTTGATCTGGTGGGTCTGTTCAGATAGCTGCAGGTGTAGCTCCAGTACCAGGCACCCAATGGCACCAAATGGTGTGTCTCTTAATGTATAGACCGTGTTTTCTGCTCTGCCGCATCCCCCCCACTACTAGCAGGCTGGTTCAACCTGTAATGTCATTGGGCTGCTTTAGAAGTGCATATCATTTTGCTGAATCAGATCTGTGGCTGTAAGGAATGAACTGACGGCAGGTGAGAGTTCTGTATTCAGACTAGGAGACGGGAGCCTACAAACAGTGGATACTTTGATTGATGAATTTGACTTGTACTGCTGTGGCTGCTTGTTTTTATTATCTGTTTGCTGACAAACTAACTATGGTCATTCTAATACCAAAGTAACTACATACTTTGTGAAATTTCTACATTTGGTTTTGATTGTAATATTAAGACATATGTGTATCTTTTGTACCATCAATTAGGACAAACAGTTGTCTTACCACACTTGCAGAAACGGATCTATCTTTCTAGGAGCGTAAATTGTTTTTTTCAGACTCAAATCTGACAGTAAAAAACTGCAAGGATATTTGTCAAAAATAAGCATCTCTTTCTGTTATTAAAACCACATTCAAATGTGCATACTACTCCTCACATTTTCCAGTAAAGCATGGAGTATGAGTTTGTGGATTTGCCCTACTTTTAGCACTCGATGTTGATGTGCTGCCTTTCGGCCTCCTGGTTTCCAGGCTTTTTGCCACACGCTGATCCAAAATGCCTGCATCGTTTTATTGATTTCCTTCCAGTTTTGCATCCACAGCCATGCAATCTTTCCAGCGGTGTAAATATTTAAGATGTTTTGATTCCTACTGGCCCCAGTGGGCTAGTTTATGTCTCCACTTGTGGAACTGCAGACATTCCTGCCGGAGTAGTTAATGTCAGTTGTCGTCAAACCTGAGGCATCGACCTCTTGCTCCTGGAGTCCCAACTTGCCTCTTGTCGTTCATTCCTGATTTATTCCACGGAAGCTAAATCCTGCAGTTAATGTATGCTACAGAGTGCGTCTAAATCTAGTTGGAGTGTTAAAGCTGGAACCTTAGGGAGGAGAGTGATCCGGTTGACTGGCAGTTGCAGGGCTGAGTCCTGCTCAAAGATCAAGGCCCTGAAGGGATACGTTGGCGCTCTCACAATTCGGGGCATTCATTTAGTCATCTGAGGTAGGTTGGCACACCAAGCAATCAACCGCTCGTCCCCTGGGAACCGGGACTGAACGGGGACCGATGATTGTGAATATAATTAGGCTGTAAATTAACTTTGGTTTGTGAAACTGATTAGCAGATTGAATCTTGCCGGTGAACATATTAGGGCAATGAAGACTGTTCTTCTGGGGTTTGTTGCAGTCATTCATGGCTGATCATGTGTGGCCTTTTGTTCTAGATCTGGTTCACATATATTTGTGTGAGGAAAGCCATTTCAGATGTGACTGAGGGTTTCTACCCTTGTTACCCCTGCTCAACACTGCTGATAAAGTGGCCATCTGCCTTAATTCGTCTACACTGGCAGTCACTGTATTCTTTATTCTTTGAAATATGTTGATTTCTTTAATTGAGTATTAGCCCGGAACCAGACATGGGGAAAACCTTCCATTTTCATTAATTTGCTTTGATATGCTGTTCCCTGTAATCCACGATCAGTCTCGCTAAGCTTTTAAGACGCTCAGATTCAAAGTTGAACAAACACGGTGGGAATTGTCGCCCAGGTTTTGAGTGTTGAGGAGCATTCTTATTTATAAGACAATTTTAGCTTTAAAGGATGAAGAAGTATTTGCTTGGAATCGTCTCTAAAATTGCACAAGATGCTTAAATCTGTTTACCATGAACAGGAAATGATTAAATATGTGATTAGGAGGGATTGAGATGAGTCCTGTCTCTCTTTAATTTACTGACAGCCCTGAGGGTTGGTCATGTCTCTTTTCTCACAACGTCCTATGAGAGTAATAACATTGCTACCTTCTCCTTAGCATTAGTAAGAACCTGACAGGTACATAAGAGATGGTGATTTATCTCCATCGTCCAGCCCTGTGAGCAGAGCTCCTGGGTCTCACTGTCTGCATCGATGCAACCGCTCTACATATTACCACATCTTTTGGAAAATATACTTCCTTGTCCCCTTCTTTTGTCATTTATCCTGCTCATGTCCTATTATTTGACTAATTTAGACAGTGCATGCCAGGAAATGGAGGTCAGCACTTAGGGAACTACTGGTAATTGCTTCCTTCTGACACACTTTGGCAGATTTTTTTTTCTTTTTCTTTGCTACTGTTAATTTTCTGGCCCGTGCAATTCCAGTTGGTGGTGCCAGCAGAATCAGCAGTGGAAGGTGCAGATGGAGGCAAAATTTCCAACTACAATGTTGGACAAACGGGGAGACAGACTCAGAATGGGTTAAAGAAAAGTGGAGATTTAGTGTTCGTTACGTATTTAGGAATGGTTAAAGTTAAAAATAAAACTATGGTATGACCACAGTCTGCATAGCTTCTTCTGATTCAGCATGAGTCAATTTTGACCTTTTTGGACAATACTAAAGCTTAAAAGCTCATAACTTTTGTACTCCTGTTTTATTTTTCTCTCTCCATCTCTTTCCTTTAGTGTTTAGGGGACTGTGAGAAGAGTCTAGCTTAAAGGGCAGTTAGTGAGAAGAGAGGCTGTTTAAATGACATCTCGGGTTGCTGGTTTAAAGGAAAGTGCCATTAGTGTTGGATTACTGTGAAAGTCTACACAGAGGCTGCTTCAAGCACTCCTGATGGACGATTTATTGCCCTTAAGGTCTTAAAAATGTCACCGTTCATTGCTGAAAAAGGCACAGATTGTGATCTTTTGCCACCTCGAGAAAACTCACTTCCCAGCTAAGTTTGATTACTTGACAAATGCAAGACTTATAGAAAAAAGTGCTTTCACTGAAAGAATTACTGTGGGGTTTTTTCCCCTCCTTTGTGTTGCAAACTGAACTATTGTATCCCGGTGCAAGGCAGCATGCTGGCTGACACCAGTGGGTGGGAGAAGGGTGCAGAGTTAAATGCGAGCGGTGGAAGGCTGGCACAAGACCACTTATCATCCAAAGAGCCTTTTTACAAACCGATGCCACAGCCAAACCCACAATGTCCATCTCTGCTCAGAACAAAAGGCTTTTTGAAACCCACATTGTTTAGCCGTGTTCACCCCTCTGACCCCAACGCACTTTATACGTTCTGGGTCTTTTATGTAATTTAATTGTGTTTTGAAAATGTTTTGGCGCAAAGCAGACCTAACTTGTGCTAATATTTCATCTGAAGAATCTATACAATCTATACAAATTAATCCTGTTATTTTAATGAGCAGGGTTTTGTTTTTTTTAACTAGAATCTGACAAGTTTGATAGAATTAATGAACTGGAGTGTTTTTGTACACATGACTTTGTTACAGCATTATATATAATATGCAATATGAATATATCCCTAATATATTCAGATATTGTTTCAATAAAGACCAGGGAGTTCCTTTTCTTAGAGTTCACCTTTGATGTCACTTCCTGCTTCACTTTGGCTGAGCCACGTTCAAAAGAAAATATGCCAGTTGTGTGACAAAATGGGTAAAATTGTGTTTATAAAGATTTTATTTGAAGGATATGCATGTCACGGCCACTTTGTTTTTATTACCGTAGTTCTCATTTTGCTATCAATCTTCACTATTTTTACCACACTGGTGCATTTGCATCAATACAGCAAAAAAATAATAATAATCATTTCACTTTTTGTTAAGACATGGCATATTTTTTGGTGTTGCGTAACGTTTCAATAGATTTTTCTCACATTTCTCTGTGGCAGCCCTCTGCTTTATTCCAGCTCCTGTTGACCTGGTTCATGTGGTGCACAAAGGCTATCATTTATCAAACGGGTCATTGTGCGTCTTTATTCCTGTCTGGCGTGTCCTCTACACTTTTTGTCTCCTCTTTGAATTACTGTAAAAGCACAAACAAGATGACTTTCTATCTCTTGAAATAAAAGCTGGTGAAATGCACAGCTTTTTCAGGCTTCCTGAAGTTCACCACACCCAAGTCTTTCTCAACACTCATCTAACACCAAACTTTAACGCATTTCCTCACATCTTTTGCACAATAAATAAAAGAATATTAAATGTTACGTTTTTATTGTGCAAATTTTAGTTTTCTCTCTTTATAGGTGTTTTTTGTTTTTCGATTCTAACGTTTTAAATCCGATGATTGTTATGAAGGTAATAGTTTTTAGCAAAGATCCCGTTCCTCTTTAAAACTGCCATTATTTAGTAAGAGGAAATGTTTTGTTTCTTTGTCAGGGTGTGAAAAGAGTTGTCCTGTTTTTAGTGCAAACTTCTATCTTGTGACTTCCTCATCACACTCTATAAAAACATGTGGGTAACGTGGCAAGGTTGGCCATCTTTTCCAGCGTTGTTTATTATTGCCCTGCCACAAACCAAAGCAGGAGTTCCCCATGACTTCAACCCTTCTGTGAATCACAAAGCAAAGACTGAGAGGTGCAGCTGAGCAATATTTTCAGAAGGAGCTCTTCTCACTTTTCTGCAGGCTGTCGCTCTGTTGTTGCCAGCTGCTAACTCCAACCAGACAGATTAAGCACTATTATTTCTTTGACATTACCTAATGAGAACAATGCCACAGACTCATGCAGGAATTATTCCCTCCATCTCTTTCCTCCTAGGGTTAGACATGGTTCTGGCTTATGACTTTACGTGCTGTGGGTCGGAGTTCGTGCCAAAAAAAAAATGGGGCAGCTTTCAGTTTTTAGAGAAGTGGCATTACAAAGCAGAAAGTTGAAGAGGATAAAGAAAGTGAATATAAATCGCTTTTTAATTCGGCGTCTGTGTCCCAGGACAGCTGACGTACTCTGGTGGCACTCCTCCACCCCCCCAACCACATTTTTCTCTTCTCCCTTACTGTCGCGTTAGCAGTAAAGCACCACTACCAGGAGCTGCGCAGAAGCATGCATGATGAAATGTGACATCTGGGGGGTTGGCCTTTGGAGAACATCAGGGGCTTTATGGGCCGTCTCGAGGGGGCTGCAGTGCTGGGTTGTCAGCCGTGTGCGACTAGAGCTGGTGAGCGTCGACGAGTTCACATAATCCCCGCTCCATGTTGGAATGTCATCTGTGGCCCTCGGTTGGCAAACAGCTGAGGAAACGGGTGGAATAATCTCACACAAGCAGGGCTTTGTAATGGGTTCACAGTTCTTTGTCAATGTTGATGCATATGCAGGATATTAGACTTTATTAATCCTTGCCACTGAAGGCAAAACATATGATTTTTGCATTGATTTTACACCAAAGAAAGATGCAATTTGATTAAAATACAACATTAACATACACGCGAATCAGCATCCTTGTAAAATCACTTCATGTGTGAAAAGAAGTATACACTCAAACTCGTATTTACTTTTGCCTCTGGCAGTTTGCATGTTTTTCAACTTGAAATCATTTGCATTCCTGGAAATTTAGTGTTTGTTAGAGACTGTTCTAATAGTTGTTCTGCCCTGCAGCTTTCGTCCGTTCTGATCCATCAGAAGTAAGTTAACCATTTCTTTCTTTTCCTGAAATGTTAGAATCCTTTTGATTTGATTCAAATTAAAATGTCTGCGGCCTCAAGTATGACAACAAAATGGATGCGTATGCCATGTTCCACGAAAACAAACATTGCATGAAGGTGTGCTTGAACTTAGGCAACACGCTTGTGTTTACCATTATACAAACATTATCAGTCAACGGTATCACATTACAAAGTACCGAAACTTCCCTAAATACACAGAAATGACATCAGGCATCTGAACACATTTATTCATAAATTTAAGCCTTTCTGGTTTAAAGCCGTACGATGAGTGGAACTGCTTTTAACATTATATTTGACCACAACCTCAGTCCAAAGTAAAATGTAATGTTTCCTTTAAATTTTATCACATGTAGATGTAAACGCACCATAAAATGCAATTATTCTCACCGAGAAGAAAATGACATCAGATCATCATCATTAAATCAGAACAAGTCATGTGTAGAGGTAGACAAAGACACAAGCTTGTAAATAGTTGCATAAAGTTGTAACTGTGGAACAATGGCAGCTTTGGCACTGCTGACTGACATTGACAAAACGGGGTGTCCGATGTTGTAAAAGGTAGAAAATGAAATTGGTAAAAATTACGACCATTAAAAAAGTATCAGACGTTATCAGACGAGGTATTAGTTTTTGTAACTAACCAACTACATTTTTTCCCCTTTTTATTTTCCAAAAACCCTGTGAATTTAGTTAATCTAATTTTATGTTTAAGTAGGACCAGAGTAATATCAGTGATGTCATGGCGTTGGTTGGTGTGCGTTCGTGCCTCAGTTGCCGTACATGCCCTTACTGGATAGCCTCGTCTGCGCTGTGAGAAGTTAAACTAGGAGCAGTCATGCATCAATGGTTCTCATCACGTAGTTTTGTTTTTTTTTTGCAACCAAGAGCCTTTCAGAGGGTGCTGGCTGACAGGTCGAGTATTTCACAATCGTTCCCGAGTCGTGCCATGCCAGCTGTACGGGACGTACTCAACCGTACGATGCCCAGATATATCAAATTTCATCGCGTCATGGCTGGAACATTCCATCAATGTGCAGCGACTTGTCTCTTCACGTAAACTTTGGCCACTTTATTTAAATTTTAGATGATTTTAGATGATTTTAGAGTTCATATCCTGCTGCGTTAACAGCCTTTACCATCTTCTGCCATCATTTTTCCTATAACTAACCTCACAGGACCAAATAAGATTTTACCGCTTGTCCCACCTCTGACACTAGTACATTTATTTCACTTTTGCAATGGTTATGTGGACAGGAGTGTCATAGATTTATACAAATTGCATATTATGTGAACTGTATGGCTGTATTTGTTGTAACTCATGATGTTTAAAGGAAAAGTACGCTTAAAATCTTTTTGTCCGTAAGCCAACTTTCAGTGTGCAACATGGCCACTCTTTCATACGTGACACTCTGTCTGTGTTTTGTCTGGCAGCTTTTCGACCGGGTAAGGGAGGAGAACCCTGATTTCCATCAGAAGATCGTCCCGATCAGCAGCGAGCTGACGCAGCCCGGCCTCTCCATCAGCTCAGAGGACGTGGAGAAGCTCACAGCCTGCATCAACATCGTCTTCCACTGCGCCGCCACCATCCGCTTCGACGAGCCGCTCAAGTAAGAATGGTACACACACAGTCAGTCTGCTTTCAGTGTTTGGTACACTCACAGATTTTGTAGCCAATTAACTTTAGAGATGTTTGTTCAGGAACGTCCTGTTAGAAGGTTGTACACAGGAGGAAGTGCTCCCTATTGAGCAGGCTGAATTGTTTGATTGATTTTTTATCAAAAACAGGAAATGGTGCAGAACAGTGACAACTCCTCAAACAATAAATGATCAGACTGGATTGTGAGATCAATTGTTTTGGACGCTTTAATCTTTATTTAAGTTCTTTAAACTTTTCAAAGTTGATGCTCAATTGTTCTTTGCAAAAAATAATGAAATTTAAAATTTCTCTGGTGTCAGATTTGACTGTGAAATAAAAGTCACTGTAAAGTGAAAAACAAATACCCTCCTATCATTTTCAAATAATAAATCAAGTGAACATTCCTGCCACTACAGTGATTTGTCATTTTAGAAACCATATTTTATCATTGCCTCTTTCATTTGTGCTCAAGCTATATTTGTTTACACTGACTTAAATGATTTCAAATAAGGACAACTCCTTTTTTTTAATCATTTTGTTGTCACTAACACAAATCGAGATCTGGTTGTAATGCTGAGACCAAGCTGGTTGACTTTGTTGCTTTTTAACTATAAATATAAACCTGAACTCAAGCACATTGTTGGTTTACATTTAGAGGAAGTATGCTGCACCAGCCAGCTCAGAACCTGTTTTTAACAGAACCATTAAGTGACTAAAGGTTTAGGATTTTTAGGAGTCAACAACAGACAGCTGTTGTTTATATTAGATAAGTTTGATCAAAGTCACATATCTTTGATTTGCAGATTAAAGACGGGCATTTTGTTTGTAAAGTGTGTGAAAATGAGGATTGTTTGTGAGGTGGGCTTCACTTTTAAGCTTTACAGAGGAACAATCGGAATGGCGTGTTTGTTAGAATAAAGCTGCTGCAGTTCTCTTCACTGAGATCCATATTGATTTTTGAGTCCCCCTCTAGCTTTCTGGCTAGCTTCTCTGTCTGTCTCAGTTTCTTTACCTCCCATCTTCTCCTTTTGCTGTCCTCTGGTCTTTGCATCTCCTCCATCAGCATGTCAGTAATCTTGTAGAGCAGCTTTGTAAGCAGTGCAGCAACATAAATCAAACGACTCTGAAAGTCTGAACGTCACTTTGGTGTTATTTTTGCTCTACAGGTCTTTATTCTCAAAAATCACTTTTTATGAGAAAAAAAAATCTCGGCAAATGTTTTGACAGCTGATGTCACTTGCTTCGCTTTAGAAAAATCTCAATTTTTGTTAACAGTTGAGATTTGTGGCAGCAGCAACACTCCTAAAGAAATAAAGGGCCTAGCATATCTTTTATGATGAGAAGGGATGGGATTATAACAGCTTTGGTCCAACCTAAAATAATGCTGTGCAATATTACAAAATCTTCCAATATGTGTGGGCGCTCGGGAAAGACTCCATAAAACTCAGCTACTACCACATCAAATTTTATCTCAAAATAATTTAGGACAATTAAAAAGTTTGGGCAGAGAATCTGATGGACTTTAGATGATAGTTCAATGGTATATGTGATAGAACAAAACTCTTAATGGTAAGGGGTCTGCAGTCACCAAGTGGGAGGGTATATTTTTTAAATATAAATAATAATTTGGTTGTAATTTGAGATTGTAAGGAGCTAATTGCACATAATTTGAACACACACATGTGGAGCAGTCAAAACATCTTATCTTTACAGATTATTTTTATATGAATATTAGTCAAAACTTGAGACAGGTAGTCAATTTGAAGTCAATAAATCAAATTGATTTTTATTTGAGACATTGTTCTGTTTTAAAATATAAAAAGTGTTAAACTATATTTCTATGTTCACAATATTACCTTTATATTTTCTTTAAACTTGCCCCATAAAACCAGTCAATACGACAAATATTGGTTTTGCTAAACTCCGCCCACATCCAAGAAGCCCCGCCTATTTTTGAACTCTGCCGATCTCGATTTGGACAAACTCCACCCACATGGGAGA
>JARVGW010000346.1:10681019-10697720 GCA_031762495.1 Anablepsoides rubrolineatus | reverse complement strand
TCCACCAATCACACAGCCAATAACCCCCCCCCCCCCCCCCCAATGTACTGCAGAAACATCTACTTGCTTAAAGTGGTCTTATAAAACTTGTTCCAGTACTAAACCACAATATTTAAAAGAATGATGGCAATAAAAGCCATTTTATACCTTCAGGTCAGAGCTGCCCTGCTCTCAAGTTATAAATGAATCACAGCAGCAAAAAGACAGATGGGTGATGACTCACCTGCACACACACACACACACACACACACACACACACACACAGAGTTCAGCCAGTCTGTTTTCATGACTAGGTTGTTGGTGTAACGTTCTGCGTTACATGATGGAAATTGACGGGGAGGATGTCACGCCCACACTCGGAGCTCTTCCTCTATGAGGCACCGTCCTCATCCTCCTGTCGCCTCCCAACTCTTTCAGTCGCCCACAACCTGAAGCGGCCTCCTCTTCTCTTACAGCTTCAGCTGCGCGTTGATGTCAGGATCCACTGACCCGCGCTGGTTCTGACTGTCGCCTTCAGCTGAATACAGTCAGAGATGTTGAGTGTGGGTGCTTTTATTGTGTGTTTGTGTTTGAGTTTATCATCAGTACGGTTCTATTAATTATTTAAAGTTACTTCAGGATGATTTAAATTGATGTTGTCGACTAAAAGTCTGAGACTAGATGGTGTTTGAATATTCTTCTTTCTACACTGAGACCAAAGTTTGACTCCACATTCTTCTAAGATTCATTTCAATCAACAAACATTGTTTTGTATTTTTACAGGTCATTTGTGTTGTTTTACTTTAAGAGAGGATTTAAAAGCACTGTGAAATCATGACTAGTTTTTCTTTTCTTGCCCCTGTCAGTTTATTTTTTCCCCCACATTAAATTCTTGGTTTTAAGGAGGATCTTAAATCTTCTTTTATTCTTTTCTCTGCAGTCTGTGCTTCTGGGAAAGAGTGGCTTACGCTGATCCTGCTGTAGTAAAGTGAGGATGCGAGGTGCTGATCACAAAGGGATGCATCTTCCCATTTATCTACATTTTCTTTAAACTTAGTTCAATACTGATTATCTAGTAAGTCAAATTTTATCACCGAGGTGTTTGAAGTCATAAATTTACCTCAGACTTTCTTAGAATTAAGAATCTTTTCCAGTTTCTTTTTTTTAAAGAGGGAGAACTAAAGCTGACTCAGGAGCGCTCCTGCCTGGATGAGCAGCGGAATGAAAAATGAGGAATTGGAGAAAATACTAAGATCAACGTATTTGTAAAGAAGAGCATATGTCCGCTCTTTCTCCCCTCCTGTTTTGTCTCGTCATCACTCTCCCTCATCTTTTCACGTCTCATCATCCTGTAGAGTCGTTCTGCTCGAGCCTAAAATCCCCGCAATAGAATAGAACGCTGAGTCGTCAACCAACAAACGCATGCTTCAGTTTCTAATTCTTACTCCTTTTCCTCCTCCACACTCTCCTCTCCCCTCCCACTACAGACACGCCCTGCAGCTGAACGTGATCGCCACGCAGCAACTCCTCAGCCTGGCCCAGCAGATGCACCACCTCGAGGCCTTCATTCACATCTCCACCGCCTATGCAAACTGCAACCGCAGGCACATCGACGAGGTCATCTACCCGCCGCCCGTCGAGCCCAGGAAGCTCATCGAGTCTTTGGAGTGAGTGGATGGAGAATGTTTTTGTCTCTGCCAAGACGTTTAAGCAATATAGTCATGTGGGGAAGAAAACATCTTTTTTACAAAATGATACATCTTGACTAGTCAGTGGATCAAAATTGTGTCAAACTTGTCCAAAATTAGATTTTTCTAGTTTCGTGATGGTCTTAACTGTTCAGGGAAGGCTTTTTATTTGTTTTTGGCAGTAATGCCTCTTGTAATTCAGTGAAGTGACGTATTTTTGGCACCTTGCAGTATGGAAATATAAAAAAATCTTGTCAAAACCTGATGGCTGAAATAAAGACAGCCTTTTAATGTAATTGCTCTGAAAACTAGGCAATCATAACAATCATAATATACCTAATCATATTTATTATTAGGATATCAGTCAGATATAAGCCAAAACAATGAATATCGTATTATGTCAGCCTGCATTTAAAATCTCAGATACAAGTGGTCTATTCAGCAGCTCTTGGATCCAGCATAAATAACTTCTTTCTACGATATTCTTATGTTAAAGTTATAAAATGATGTAACCCATTAGTTAATAATAAACGGGACTAGTCTTTCTCATGCCTTCTGTTGTTGACTATTGTTTAGTGTTTGACTTGATCAAGACTTGAAAGTAATAAAAGTACACACATGGACAAAATTGTTGGTACCCCTGGTTTAATGAAAGCAAAACCCACAATGGTCACAGAAATAACTTAAATCTGACAAAAGTAATAATACATAAACAATTTTTTTATAAAAACAAGCAAATGAAAGTCAGACATTGCTTTTCAACCATGCTTCAAGAATAAAACTCATAAAACAGGCCTGAACAGAAGTGATGGTAGGTGGAAGGTGTGTCCACTAATTAGGGTCACAGGTGTCTACAATCTTGTAATCAGTCAGTGGGCTGCAGATACTCACTGTGTTGTTTGGTGACATGGTGTGGACCACACTCAACATGGACCAGAGGAAGTGAAGGAAAGAGTTGTCTCAGGAGATTAGAAAGAAAATTATAGACAAGCATGTTACCATCTCCAAGCAGTTTGATGTTCCAGTTCCACAAATTATTCAGAAATTTAAGATCCATGGGATTGTAGCTGATATATTGTAATATTGTAAGCAAGGTGATATATTGCAATTTTTTTTTACTCTCAAACATTCTAATAAATAAAACTCAGTATAAGGAGCACACTGTGTGTTAGATGCATAAAATAAACACTTAGCACTGAGAAATGTATTTTTATTTTATATTACTTCTTACAACTAGAGATGTTATCTCTAGTTTGGTGTCCTTTTTTGTTCCAAGTGTGGTCATTTTTTTTATCTTTATCCCTTGTTACTTTGTTAGTGTCCTTTTAAGTGCTTATTTTTTTTGTCTGGTTGTCTCCTGGCATTCAGAGTGGTCAGCAAAGTAAGAATTTCATTGCTCAGGGAAACATGTTCTCACCGGTGTATATGACAAACACTTTGAGTTTTGAACATCCATCTGTTCAGCTTTAATTAAAAATCTATTTAGTATCAGGAAATAAATTGTCGCATTATTTCAGTGAATCATTACACTCCTACTGTACATTCATTTAAATCTTTTAATAAGTGGAATATCTTTTAACTTTTAGCAATCAGATCAGTTTAAATCTGTGTGAGTTGGAGAAAAACTACTGTCAATTAAAATTCATATACATAACATTTGAAATTCTGGAGGTTGTTGTATACAATCATCTGTTGGTGATTCATTCCTCTGACCGAGCTCTCGCTCCGACTCCAGGTGGATGGACGACGGCATCGTGCGGGACATCACGCCGCGGCTCATCGGTGACCGACCCAACACGTACACCTACACCAAAGCCCTGGCCGAGTACGTGGTGCAGCAGGAGCAGGACAAGCTCAACATTGGCATCATCAGACCCTCCATCGTGGGAGCCAGCTGGCAGGAACCGTTCCCCGTGAGTCTTCAGGAGCTGGTTCTGTCTTTCTTTCTTTTTCTTCTTACGCAGCAAAACCTCTGACTATTGATGTTCCTCTGGAGTTTAGATGCTGTAACACGTTATGGTCTCTGTTGAGGGTAATTACAAAAGGCAAGATTTTCCTAAATTTACTGTGATGCTTTTGGCTCACTCTGCTGTCGGTGGTAAATTTTAATTGGCTCTCATGAGTCATCCGTCAGGGTTTCTCATCACGACTCCTCCTGCGACTGTAAAGTAAATGGAAAGCAGGTATTGATCGAAGTATCCCTGACGGGGTCTGCACATTAGTTCCCAGATTTAAAAAAAGAAAAAAGTAGATTTTATGTGCTGAAGACCTGTGTTTTTCAACCACCTCGACTCATTAAAGACAAACAGCTGCTGGGGGCAATAAGGACACAGAGGAACGGATCAGTGATGGTGTAGGAGCACCAAGCAGCTCAGCCTAAGAGATTAAAGAAAAAAAATGCACTGTTTTCATGAATAAGCTGCTTTCAGGCTACCTGCTGCAGGCATCTTTAATGTCGGCATTGTACATTTAGGCTTTTTATTTTCAAGATTTAGAGTTTTTTATTTTTTAAAAGTAAAAGTGGTGATTTTGTTTATGAGAGAGATTTGGATTGCCAAAATGTGTGTTAGGGGTGGAAGAAATCAACTCAGTTTGACCTGATTGTGAGACCTGTGAGGATGAAATGATGCATTTCAATTATCTTGATTTGACCCCTGCACCACCAACACTTACAAACTACCAATTAATTAACGTCTAGTCGTATATATCAGTTTTTGTCAGCGTTTTTTCATAGGAAGCTACACTTTTAAAACCCTGATACACAGACGACTGCCGGACTGTAGCTCTTACTTGTCCTAACTCTTGTTTTGCTAGCGCTAGCTTTTTAAAACTCTCCATACAGGTTTTTATGGTTGTATTGAAGGTGACAATGGAGATTTGTTGTTGTTGTTGTTTTTTCTCAACATATGTTTTCAGTTCTTCTTTAGGTATTTATGTCGCTCACATTTTCCTCACTAAGCTTGCTCAGTTGTTTGCTATGTTGGGGGCAGGCATCCAACGTAAAGAGCTCCATCCGATTGGTCAAACACTTCAAGCTTCAGTGTAATTGAAAAAAGGCATAAATGCAAACATTCGATGCAACCATTTATTGAAGTTTGCACATTTTTTTTGCGAATGCCTGTTGCACAGGCTGTTACCGTGATGACAGTCATTTTTGGATTGTTTAGCCCCAATACACCCCGTAAACTGTCAGATCTCTGCACTTCCACAGTTCTAGTTCTACTTTTTTTGTTCCTCAACAATGCATGTAAATGTACCCTTCACCTCGTTCTTTAATAACAAAGTACTCCACTGTTGGCAGCTGGATAGAACTTTGTGTTATGGCAGGTTGCTTCACCTACTGCCAGAATAAAAGATTTTGTCATTTAGTTTTAAACGCCAAGAATCAACTTGGTCAAACTCTAAAAGTTCAAACCACAAAGATCTTGTGTTAAGAGAGCTCAAAGTGGGGAAATAAGGAAGCTGAAAGCAAACAATAGTTGTAGTTTTGTGTTCACATTTATCTGGATTAGTTCCTCTGAGCTTGAAAAACAGGATAAATATTATTGAATTTTGCAATTTCTTATAGTTAAATTGTAGGAAATTCAAGAAAATCCCACAGTTTCATGCGTAAAATAAAAGTAAACATAAAGACTCAGATGGTTCATAAATAAAACACCAGACCCACTAAGGGAAGAATTTGTTTACAAGGAGTTTTTTTTTTCTTTCTGGGACTGTGAAGGCAGTTTCTGGCTCCGCTCAGCCTGCAGTTGTAAGCTCAGCGTGGCAGCGCCTCTTCAGATGACCTCGCTCACACTCGACCGAGCAGTCGCCTTCCCATTCAGAGTCCCATTCAGCCGACTGTCGGTCCGCTCCCCTGCGAGCCCGTTCGGCTCCTGCGCACCTCATCTCCTCCGCAGGACGTTATTAGACTCGAGCCTCGCATTAAAAACTCCAGCCGTCTGTTTCCAGTAGTTCCATTCATTTTTAATGGGGTCTAATTGAAGTCGGCTATCGCTTCCACCCATCCCTTCCTCGTTTCCCACCACCACGGGAAGTAATCTCACCCTAACCCACTCTAAATGTCCCATTGACGCGCTGAACACTCTCTGAGGAGTTTCTCTTGCTCTCCCACCTCAGGGTTGGATCGACAACTTCAACGGACCGAGCGGAGTCTTTATAGCTGTGAGTAAACACGTTTGAGTGGAAGGGCTATTCTAACCACGTAGTTAAGTGCTGGAGTCTGAAAGCGCTGTTGTGTAATCAGGCGGGGAAGGGCATCCTGCGCACCATGAGGGCCAGCAACGATGCGGTGGCTGATCTGATCCCCGTGGACGTGGTCATCAACCTGACGCTGGCTGCTGGCTGGTACACGGCGGTGCACAGGTGAGGACATGCAGCCCATTTAGGGTTTGTGCAGAAAGCTTTGGGAGTTCAGTGTTGAAGCAACATGTTACTGCTATTTTTCAACCAATCAGGTTTATTGTCACATCACATAAGCACAGGCGTACAGGGGAGTGAAACACTTGTATGCAGATTACAATATATACAAACATAAAAAGATAAAAGGGAACAATTCCAATAGACTTGGAAAAAAAATTAATAGGCTTGCACTATACACAATAAACTTATACTGTCAACTTATACAACATTTTGTTTCTTGCAACTTCACTAAGTCCCAAAATTACAGAAATAACTTTATAATAAACACAGTAATTAGTGGTTTGTGGATAAATAGGCAGCTGTAGTGTTTTTGTTAAAATGTTGGCAACAACTGCATTTTGTCAAAATATAATTAATAAATACCTTGTCTACAAGTTATTTAAGTGAAATAACTGAAATATAATAAATTTTTTGAGCAGTAGCAACAAAAAACATGATATTTGTTTGATGTTTCCTCTTTATAATGACATCTAAATATAGGATTCAGACCAAATATTAATGGGTTATCCTGATTAGGAAGACGAATCAAGGCCTTTCTCTGGAACTATTCATGATTTCAGGATGATCTAAGATCTGCAACCATGTCATTTTGACCAAATTTGACAAAAAAAATGGGAGAAAAACCACTAAAACAACTTACAAAAACCCCACTGCAGATTTCATTTAGCCTCTCAACGTATAAACCGATATCTTTTATTTGCTATAAAAGTGTGATAGAAACGACTCATTTATGATTTCATCTCCTGTCTCTTGCAGACCTAAAACAGCCCTGGTGTACAACTGCACGACCGGCGGCATCAACCCGTTCCACTGGGGCGAGATCGGTAAGATCACCGTTTGCTTGCTTTTAAAGTTAATAAAAGCCTGTCGCTGCAGGAGGATATTTATAGAGCGGTTTCGTCTGCTCCTGCCCGGCGTCCTACGATGCTGCTGTCTCCGTTCTCTGTCATCATCACAAATCAATAAGTCAGCGCTGTGACATGTTGTTGTTATTGTTGTTGTGTGGTTTGGTTTGGTTGTGGTGTTTGTTGGAGAGTGTTCAGACGAGGAGCAGCTGCCACCTGCTGGACGTGAACCGAAACTGGAGGAATTCTTACAGATTTAATATTACATTTTATTTTTTAATGTAGAGGCCAACATTAGCTGAAACTTGCTCTCAGTATAAAATATAGTTTTTTCTATTACAACTAAAAGACATAATTCTGCTCCTTACACTAATAATATGTCAGGTTCCCCAAAGATGTTGATAAATTGTAATTTCAGCAAAATTTAATGTTTTGTACTAAATTTACCAGACTATTTTTTTGGATGTCTGTTCATGTGATTTAACTTTAATATGTAAACAATCACAAATATTTACTTTAAAAACATATTATTCTATTAAAAAGGACTGTTTTCTTAACTAAACTAGTTTTACATGTATGTAAACAGAGCTACAATCAATTTGTTTTGTAATTAAGTAAAACATATTTTTTAATAGGCTATTTAAAGCCCCAGGATATTTGTTGCTCTGTTATAAGTTTTTTATATTATTAATATATAATATAAAATTGCTGCCAATGACTTCTTTAAATTGGATTTTTTGCTTAAAAACGTGCATTTTAATCCTTACAATATTAGAATGACTAATAAATTTGTCATCTCATTAGAGTTCTTAGTTTTAAAGAATTGTTGGTTCAGATCCTCTAACGAGGCTGTGGCAGAAGCAGATCAGCTACACGTGACGAGCGCCACTCATCGTTTCCTTCCTTCCGACCGGCCGGACGTCAACAGACCCCTCAGATTACCGAACATGCACCCTTCACCGCGGAAATTGCGAGCAGATGGTGTTTGGCAGGATTAGGCCTCATCACTGCAGCTTTGTGTGAGGCGTGCAGCCTCCCTCTGGTCCAGATGTTCGATCAGAGGGTGACGAGAGACGCCCTCTAGCAGGAGGAAGCGCTCGCTGCACGGTTGAGAGAAC
This sequence comes from Anablepsoides rubrolineatus, assembly GCA_031762495.1. NCBI lineage: Eukaryota > Metazoa > Chordata > Actinopteri > Cyprinodontiformes > Rivulidae > Anablepsoides > Anablepsoides rubrolineatus. The sequence continues at coordinate 10,689,668 of JARVGW010000346.1, read as the reverse complement.
GAGCCGCTCGGTCCGGTTGTTCCGGCCGCGGCACGGTGCGTTGACGGGGACCGAAGGTCGGCGGCGGCGCTCACATCCAGCCGGGCTGTCGCCTCGGATCAGGTCGTCCCAACCTCTGCGGCTGCCACACATCTGTTGCCATGGAAACAAAACCCCTACAAGGCCTAGTTTGCGTGCTGTCTGTGATGTAATGTCTGCAGTCACATGGATCAGAGGGAGGGGGGGGGGGGCATCAGAGTGGGGGGGCTGCTCTCTGCCCGAACGTCAGGATTCCTGGAAGTTATGAGCCGTGCAGAAAATCCTCAATCTGTGTGTTTACTCAGCTGTGGAAAAACTTTAATTTCAGAGCTTATTTTGTTTATTTTGGGAGGGAACCTTTTAGAAAATCATGCAGTTTACCATTTCTCTGTGTTGCTCAACAGAGCACCACGTGATCTCGTCCTTCAAGAGAAACCCCCTGGAGCAGGCCTTCCGCAGACCCAACGCCAACATCACCTCCAACTACCTGATCAACCAGTACTGGATCCTGGTCAGCCACAAGTTCCCAGCCTTCATCTACGACCTCATCCTCCGCCTGTCGGGACAGAAGCCACAGTAAGACCCCCCCCCCCCCACCCCCCAGCTATGTTGGGATCTCCCCGAGAGAAAGACCCGCGTTCTAACCTCGTTTCTGTTCCCACAGGATGATGCGCATCTTCAACCGGCTGCACAAGGCCATCAGCCTGCTGGAGTACTTCAGCAGCCAGGACTGGGAGTGGAACTCTGAGAACATGAGCATGCTGATGAGCCAGCTGACCCCCGAGGACAGGAAGGTGGGATCATCCGCGTGTCTGTCCGCACGCTGCCGGCCTGCGCTCGCTTCCATAAATACTTAATGTCTTCTGCGAACCTTTTTATAGATTAACATCACGACGAATTTAATTTAATTGGCCACCAAGTTGAAACGGTTTCCGAGCAGATTAAACGCACCGTCATATAAATCTGCTCCAATCAATAGGTTGCTGCAGGGCTGATTACGCTTCAGTAATGTGTGAGAGGAAGCATTCTTCAGTGACTCTATAATGCAGTTTCATGATAATGTTGCATTCATTTTGAACACACATTAGTGTGCTTAGAAATGTAGCTATAATTTAAAATAAGAGGAATTGGAAGATTTCTGATGTTTTGTGCTCCATCTAGTGAGTAAGACTTGGAATAGAGTTTCAGTTGAAGCCTTATTTTATCTTTGCATCAATGTGTCCTCGTGTTCTTTCTACAGATATTTAACTTTGACGTGCGTCAGCTGAACTGGCCTGAATACATTGAGAATTACTGCATCGGCACCAAGAAGTACGTCCTGAACGAAGACATGTCCGACATTCCTGCTGCCAGGCAGCATCTGAGGAAGTAAGTGAGCGAAAGAGTCAAGGTTCTAGGAACGAGTGTCCTAGTTATAGTATTTTTAAGCACACAAATTGAACTTAACTCATTGCTTTTGGTCGTATTGGATACTCAAAGTGTTGATAAGATCTTGCAAAGTCTTTGTTTAAACTTCAGCATCAGCTGCTGGAGTCAACTCTGACCGTGTGTTAGCAAAATATCTCCTTTTTAATCTCAAGGTTTCTTTCCATTCCATTCCATCTCCATGTTCGTTATATCGAACCCAAAAAGAATTTCTAATAAACTTAATAAAGCTTTTTTAAAAAATAGGAATTTTCAGATATTAGCATAAAAATGTAAAATTTCTACATATCTGTATCGTTTTTTCTTTGAGAACAAAAGCCCGATAAATTAACGTCCTGGATTTGACCAGAATGTGTTAATAAATGCTTGCGGTCCAGAGATGTTCACTGGCGTGCGATTGATGACATCATCAAACTGGATTATCTCAGGGAGAACATGATCCAAACTATTGTTTGAGACAAAATGTTAAAAATAAATATGGCACTTTTTTCATAACTTAAATGAATTGATTTTTATTTCGTACAATGTTTTCCTTTGGAATGCATCTAGTGGGGTATTACAGTAAAGCAGGCATAATGTCCCTGACAGGAGATATGTGATGTCACCTGAATATCGGTTTGTAATATCGGTTAATATCGGAATTGGAAATTAAGTGTTGAACAATATCGGTATATTGAATATCAACAAAACGTCAGCATCTCCAAAAAAAAATAAAAAATCTTGTTTACGGTTTTTATAGGCAGCTTGATTCAAGATGGCCGCCACAGCCGATTGACAATAAAAACACAGAAAATGTCTGAGAGAGTTTTACACATATTAAGGTGAAATTTGAGATTTTGAGCTGGATTGTTGTTTAGAAGTTTGGCGTGTAAGACTGAGGGTGATGCTCTTTGAATTGTTTTAATCAGTTTTTTCTCTGTAGGTTTTAATAAAATCACTCTAGTGAAAAAGGTTCTCTAAGTATCTCTTTCAATTTGTATCAAAAGAACAGACTTCAAGCTTTACACCTGTTTTTAAATCAAATAAAACTGGCGACACGATAAATAATTTATGGGACTTGTTGTGATCAGTACTTGTGTGTTCCCTCTCAGGCTGAGGAACATCCGCTACACCTTCAACACACTGTTAGTGGTTTTCATCTGGCGGGTGTTCATCGCCCGCTCCCAGATGGCCAGAAACATCTGGTACTTCGTGGTCAGCCTCTGTTACAAGTTCCTGTCCTACTTCCGTGCGTCCAGCACCTTAACCAACTGAGTCTTCCTCTCCGCCATCGAGCCAGAGTGACGGCAGCCCTCGCCTTCAGCGTCTGAGACTCAGAAACTCTCCGTGTGGACAAACGGGGCTCCCCCACAGGAGGAAGCACCCAGGAGGAGAAATAAGGAGGTCTACTAGCCATGAAATTGTTTAGTTTTTTTTTAAATCCGTCATCTACACTCCTCAGTCAGCAAACCCCGTCCAATGAAGTGGCGTCCTTCATTTTGTACCTGCTGTTTTTCTTCAAAGTGGCCAATTATATATGCAACAATACGCCTTTTAGTGTGACTTCCTCTTTCTTTTCCACCTTGCTGAATCTCAGTACATTGCCTTGCCTCTTTTTCTCTCTCTTTTTCCCATACTTGAAATGTTTCATTGGACAATTTCTATACTTTTGTTTTTAAACCAGCAGGAAGCGTCACCTGTAACATGACGTGATTTAGATCTGTCTCGCATCGTGTGCTTCTACTGCCTTTTTAAGACGACGACTCACTGATTCTCTCAAGGCCAACCCATAAATTATTCTGACGAGTGTTGAAGCTGAAATCTGGCCACACAAAGACATCAGCCAGCTTTCTCATTGAGGTTGTGACTAATTTATAATCACAATATTAACGTCAGTATGTCTTTGAAGATAAACCTTTTATTTGTCTGATCACTCATCTACTTTATGCCTGTTTGTACAGCAGTTTGTACTGAACTAAGTTTACTACTTTTACATCTTTATACTTGCGTCAAAGGCTAGTCTGTTTAAGTGTTAGACCTTGGCAGTGTAGTATCTATAAATAAGAGTACATAAAAGTCAGATTTATTTATATAACGTAACACACACAGTACAATATTCCTCCAAAAAGGTCCTAAAACTTGAGTGGAGTTCTATTCAGGGGGTGAAATAGGTGGGAAAACTTGCAGTAGTCAATGCCAAATGGAGGATTATGAAGCATTTAATGCTAATGAAGTTAAGCCAAACTTGAAAAATATAGGAAATGAATGGGAAGGCCTTTTTTTTAAGTCGATTTACATAAAGCTTGGAGCAAGTCAAAATGGTAATTACTGGTTACGTTCAAGTCAGGTTTTTCTAGAGCCAAAGGTTGTTACAAGTTTAAAACAAGATACATATTTATGTTTTATAAACTTTTAAAAACAGATGAGAACTTGTCAACTACTATGGTTCAGAAAAACTTTCAGGAAATGTCTTTATTCCTCAAAATGTCTGGGTGAAAAAGATTCAGTGGGGGACACTAGGAAAGTAGGTTACCACTGTGACTTGATTAAGGCCTCTGGAGAACAAGAACTCATCAGGGCTGAAAGACATGAACAATGACATGAAGTCAGTTTAGGAAAGGCACTTTAAGACCGTCCCCTTTGTTTAAATAAATAAAAAAAGTGAAGCTAGTGGTCAAAGAGTATTTATCAGATGAATTTATAGAAAAGTCTTGGATTGCCTAAAGTTGTCCTTGAAAGAAAAAGAAAAACGTAGAGGACCAAGCACAGAGCCATGAGGGATGCTGGTCCTTATAGAACGGAGAAAAGCAGTGCAACATTCAGACATAAAGTCAGTGTGAGGTAAGGGATTAAACCCATGCTTTGAATCTGTTTGTCATCCTTCATCACAGTTCTGTAATTATTCCTAATCTACCCCAGAAAGATGTATTTTGATTTTTGTTTTTTCCCCACTTGATTTTTCGCAGATCCTTCGTGTGTCTACCTAAAGTATTCAGGCAAGTGAGATTTTTTACGAAACAAACGAGGGAAAACTGCAGTATTGTTCATCGAGGTTTGACTAAATAAACACGAGCCTTTTAAAAGGGAGAAAAAGGGACAAATTTAAATGTTTATGCAAAACTCACGTCTGGTGTAACTGTCTGCGTTTGTCCGAGGCCTGCATGATGAAGCGGTTTTGTCAAGATGTCCTCAAAGAGCTAACAGGGCTATTTTAATGCTGTCGTTCATGTGGAGCTTCGCTCCTCTGTCTGTCTGGTAACAGATCACCGTCTTTCCCGACTGAATGCAGAGCACTGTAGGTATCAACCCAGAGATGGAGCGTGTGATGACACCAAACCAAGGACATCTTATTTGTGCTGGTGTCGTTTTGCAAATTGTTTGACCACCTGTTTTCCCCTGCTCTGACAAAACTCAGTCTGCTTGGCAAAACTGAAATAAACGAGATTAAAAAGTGCATCTGTGGTGTCTGTTCTACATTTATCTAGTTTTATTTTCAAATCTTACAGGACTGTTCCAGCTTTACAGACATAAAGCTTTCCTTACAAATATACGGCACAGGGTGCTGCTTAAATGTGATCTTTATCTTCAGTATTGAACAATCACATTTTAGAGAACACATTCAGTATTTATGAATTGGGCCATATACCAGTTCAGCTGTCCTCAGCTGACCCACTGTGGTCACTATAATGTGCTGTCAATCACACAAAACCTACCTAAAGTATTACATTTACCATGTCTTTTGCAAAGTACTCAAGTGACTGAACTGTTAATGTAAAAATAATACAGTTCAGATCTTTATTGTAATTTGTATAGAAACATCTAGTTGTGGCTCAATGTGTAGATGTACAAATGTTTGGGGTACAGATTTCACTGGCAGGTGTGAAAGCTCTCCATCAGAGCTGTCCACTTGCAATCGAATCACCAGAGACTGATGTAAAGTGACAGATCTGGGGCTGACTGAAACTTGTTTAGCTGAATGTGTCCTGGGCAAACACTACAAGCTAATTTGAGCAGATTAAATGATTTACAGGTGTACAATTACAGGTGTAGTCAACAATGTTGCAAATAGAGAATAGCCATTTTCCCTTAAACTGACATCTGGTGATTGCATTTAAGTTGCATCCATGATGTAAAATTGAATCTGCGTCTAGTGCACCAAATCACCTACTGTCCAGAAAAGCTGATGTCTACATTAAAAAAAACAGGTCTTATCACAAGTGTCGCTCCAGGTCTGGATCAGCAGAAACATGAAAGGTTTGATGGTTTGAATTCCCTTGGAGGAAGTTTTATTAACAAACGTTAACACTTTGACAACGACCAGCTCAAAACTGCTACTCAAGAAGGGCGTTTTCTGGCCGAAGAGGCGTTTGGTGATTGGTCAGATGATTCATCTGGTTGTGTAGCTGCACATCCTGAAACAGATGCAGGGAATTCAGTTAGTTTTGGACAGTTTTTAAAGAGAAAGCTTTAATTTGACTCTAATAACAATGGAGGACTCGCCTCTCTGGGCCTGTAGACTCCAAGTTTGAAGCGGCAGCAGATGATATCAAAACAGAAGCCTATAAGGCCATGAAGCATGCCTTTAAAGAGGAAAAAGTTGTTTAGATTGTGTGTCTGGAATAGTGTGAATGCTTTTATAGTGTTTTCAGATGTTTTTTGGCATGTCTCTAGTTCCTCACTTTTTGTGCTACTTCAATAATTTTGATAAAACATTCAGGACATTCCTGTTATGACTTGGTGTTTCAGCAACATATACTTTGAGATATTTAGATTTTTTCTGTCATTAAAAATGACTGGAGCTGTCAACATCTTTAAAAACCTTTAAAATATTTATACATCTTTACTGCTCTTTTTAACTTTTGTTCTGTTTATTTTTTTTTTTTACTTTGTGCCAATTTTAGCTTCCTTAAACGCATTTTTGACCATTTTAGCTGTTTTCTTTTAGCTATTTTTCTTTTAGTGTTTTTACTTAGTGAATTTAAGCTTTTTTTTTTTTTGCTTCATTCTTTTTTTTTTCTCCTTAATTTGAGCGTCATTCAGCTAAATTCATGTCTGTGTTATTTTCAGCTTTTTTGGCTTAATTCAGCAAACATACTCCTTCAGTTTCTTTCTGCTTATTTTAAGATTTTTATACACTTTTCTAATTTGAGTTTTTTCAGGAACTTTTAGGCTTTTTTTGTTTTGATAAATTGAGCATCATTCAGCTAAATTCATGTTTTTGTATTATTTTCATCTTTTTTGACTTAATTCAGCAAACATGCTCCTTTGGTTTGTTTTTTGCTTTTTATCTCATTTTAGCTTTTCAGCTAAATTCACCTTTTTCTGACAATTTCAGCTGCTTACAGTTTAATTCAGCAATGTACTCTTTCATTGACGACTCCTGTTTATTTCAAGGTCTAAAAATAGTCGTTTTTCTGACTTTAGCTACGTTTCTGCTCTGTTCAGCTTTTTTGACACATTTTGTTTTCCTACTTCCAGCACTGTTCAAATCAAACTCACATCAACGGTTTTGCTATAAAACCTTTTCAGCTTCTTCCAGCATTCACTGCATTTTCACAGGAAAATCCCCTTCTCTCATTTTTTTTATGATTTTTAACTGCAGCCTTCTCAAACAGACAGACTTGGACGTGACTGTGTGTGAAGCCAAACTCGCCCGTGGTGGAGAAAAGGCCTCCGACGATGCCGCACAGTCGCACCAGGAACTGCCAGAGCGGCATGTGCTGCTCGCTCACCGTCACCGTCAGGGAGCTGGTGTCGTACTTGACGAAGATGCCGGAGACGCCGTGGCTGCCCGCCGCGTGGTTTATCACCCGCTCCTGTAGGAACACGGTAAAACTGAACTAAACACCTCCCCTCTTTCTTCTACGGCTTCAGCGGTGTAACGGTCACTCACTCGTTCGGTCACGGAGAACTGGTGTGTGTCTGCTGAGATCTGGTATGTGTTCAGTTTGGTGGGCACCACTGTAATGAAGTACTGGTACATCTGATTATCTGTAATGAAGCAAAGATGAAATGAAAACCAGCAGGGGAGAAAACCATAAATGATCATATAAAAAGAACTGAAGTAACTGTTGTAGGCGATTTTCTCGGTGCCGTCCAGAGGATTGATTATGCCCGGTACCTCCTCGCCGAAAGATAAATGATCTATTCGATGGGAGAAGTTGTACGCTGCAGACATGCGAAAACGTAAGGTTCAGTCGGTGTAATTTCGTACAATGTGAGGGAAAAAACACCTTTTTACTTACACTCGTGGCTTACAAAAGCAGCGATGTGGGCGTGGCCCTGAGGATGGTGGAAGGGCCTGTTAAAAGAAGAAGTGGGGACTCTTGATCAGATCCAGCGTATGGAGTTAAACATTTCAAATCTTTAAATCCTTACTTTCCCACTGTGATGTGAAGGTTTCCTGCCACCTTGTTGACATAAACGTGTCCGTGGATCCTGCAGGCGTCGAGCGGCTCCACAGAAGCATCCTCTCTATGGGGGAAAAAAAACCCACAATTTTTACAGCTTATCTGATTGCTGCACTCAGTGGTGCGTTTGTTTTACTGACCGGGGTGGCAGAGCAGTAGGAGCTCCTTTCAGCAGAGTTTTGTAGAGCACCTCCTGCAGAGCGTGCTCCTCCCTCAGCCTGCTCTGGATCAGATGCAACGTCCTGAAAAACAAATTAAAAAAAACCACTCACGGGCAGAAACTGCATCTGGAATGTCATTAAATGATGTTTTTCTCTCACCTCTGCCAGAGTCTCTGCTGTGGAGTCAGCTCAAAAATAACCTGATCAAACCCACAAAGAAGATGAACTTTGAATAAAACTTGTAAAATCCTGTTTTGTTTTAAAAAAAGAAAAACTGTTTCACTCACAGGTTGGTACTGCAGTCCGCTCGATGTGATCATCGTCTCTGCCAGGTCCAGAATATCTGCTCCCACATCTGCAGACAAAACACGTCTCAACAGGTCAGAGAGCTCACGGTTAGGACTCGGAGCGACGCAGCTGATGGGATACTCACGCTGACATTTCATCGCCACCGTGACGTCAACGTTTATTCTTAGTTTGCTGCAATACACAGAAGAAGTTCAGTTCTTTATCCCTTTAACTGCCTGCTCAACCAAACGGTTGACCACATTTTGTGTCACTAAATTTCAACCAAAGGACTGCATAACCCAACTCAAACTGTTTGAGCCATCTCTACCATTTGGTTGAAACATGTAATGCTAAAAAGATCCACCAGA
>JARVGW010000346.1:10630418-10675231 GCA_031762495.1 Anablepsoides rubrolineatus | reverse complement strand
AAAAATAAAAGGAAAAAACGTTCAAGCGCCCCCCCCCCCCCCCCCCCCTCTTCTTCCACCATTGATGACTAATAAGCAGGAACACGCGAGGCGGACCTCCAAATACAGCCACATTTCTAGACTCTTTCCCACGAGGCTGGCCAGAAGGAAGGGGATAATCTCTGGCTGTGGATGATGGCATACGGACTGAGTGGAAATGACAGGAACTCTGCCTCCCAGTGCCTGTTACTCAGTGTTCTCGCTGAGTTTGTTTTGTTTGTGTGGAGGACTTTAGTCTCGCTGCCTCCGTTTCTGGCAAATCCCCCGTTTTTTTTTTGTTTTTTTTCCATCACCTGTATCTTTTGCTATCTCCGTACAAAAACACAGCCCAGAACTCTGACTGGGGTGAACGTCCTGACCGTTTGAACTCTGTGGGTTATCAGTGTCAGACACAGTGAGGTCACCAAGAAGCATGAAAGTGTGTATTAGACTGGACTGTTAACACCAAACTATATTGTGACAAGACCAAGAACAAAGAAAATACAAAAATGGCTACAAATTGGTCACTTTTATAGATATTGAACTAAAATTCAGTGTACTTGGAAGCTTTGACTGATCCCTATATTCTGACCTCTAACAGATTGCACAAGGTCTCATTTTAAATTCTGCCATGTGGAGTCAACTTTGCCTGTCTTTTACCAAAATATCTCGTGAACCATTTGGCAGAGTTTACTGAAACTTTCAGGAATTAATCAGTGGTTGTACGTCAACAATTCATAACATGTTAAGTAACCCCATTTGTCTTTTGGACAAATATCTTATGAACCACTGGACAGATTTTACTAAAAATCCCAGAGGGTAATAATGAAATGTACGCTAATTAACCTTTTAGAGTCAACTCAAATTAATGTGGCCACCACAGCTAATCCACAGTAACCAACACATAATGGCCCTAATTTAGTAATTTTTCTAAATATTATCTTCAGGTTTGAGCTGAAGTTACAGCTACATCTTCAAAAGATGAAAGCTGGCAGGAATTATGCATTAATTCAAGTAATGCTTTGCTTTTAATTATTTCTAAATACTCCGACTTAAACTAAACTATTGGCAAATGTCCAAATACTTATTTTCGAACAAGCCTTATTTTGGCGCCATTTGTATCCCAGCATTGTGGGATGAGCAAAGCCTCACAAAAGTCACGAAGAAATGGAAACGATTATTTGTGGAGGAAATTGTCTTGGCTACCCCAGTTTTTCACCTCCTGACCTGGTTTGTTTATTTTGCTGCCCCCTTTGGGGGTGTCCTGATTGTCAAGTTTGGTAACATTGCCCTGAAGAAATCCACAAAGCTGTAAAAGCCACAAACAGGCCCCACGTTTCGGACTGCAAATGTTTAGTTTAAACTGTTTCCCTTTTGGGCCACATGTGACATGAGACCTGCCTTTTTAAAATGAATTATTTTTGCACACCAGGTTAAATCCACAAAGCAGACGTTCGAGTGCTGCAAATCCCCAGTAAGTCGAATCAGATCGTTGTCGACGTAGGGCGTTCCGGTCTGCCCCATTGTCTGATGTAGGTACGGACAGTGGGGGTGATGATAGACCAGTGGTGCTCAATGGGACAGAGGGAGTGATTGATGAAGCTTCAGTGAACCAAGTTCAGCCAACAATCTGTCACTGTCGTACAGAGTGAGCTCACTAAAGAGAGATGGAGTGCCTCTACAGAGGGCTTCTTGTGTTTACACCAAGTCTAAGAGGATATATAGACAAGTAGAACGATTTTTTTCTTTCTTTAACAACTGTTTTCCATGATGAAGATCTTTTAGGTTCTAGATGTCTGATAAGTTGTTCAACAAAGAAAGGCATTCTTCTTAAAAGCTGTGTTTACCTTCATTAAGAAAGCGGTGTCTGGAGGGCAGGAAAACAGCTTTAGCTTAATTATTGTGAATTAGGAGTCAAGCCTTTATTGATTATTGGTTAACTTCAATTATCACATTAAACAGATTGTTGTGCAGTACAAATGTGTAAGTGTAAACGTGCAACTCCCTAAATAGATTATTGAGTCATAGCAAAATCAACTACATGAAAAAATGACTGAAATATGATTTTAGATTTGATACCAGTCAGGTGACAGATTTACAGTTCTGTTGAGACAAAAAAAACGTCCATGCTGCTTTTAGTTGAGTTGAAGTCTTCAAGCTGCAGTGACTGCCTGCAGCTCAAATATAAGACTGATGACTTGTGGGTTTTACAGGGCCACAGGAGGACGACCATGTTGAAGGCATGTGTGAAAACCGAGTTGCAGCAGTACGGGGCCTCAAGGCAGCACCAAAAACAATTAAGTTGTTAAAACTTCTCGAGGCTCCCTTGCGCCCTATAAACAACAAAGAGATCCTCTTCTGTTGTTCGCCAGCTGCCTGCAGAAAGCCTCGCTGTCTGACAAGTTTCAGCCATCGTAGTGACTTGATTTTACTTTTATGGCTAGCCAGCAAGCTAAAATGATTTTACTGGTAAGGCCAAAAGAGACAGAACCCTATTCCTCTGTCAAGCCTCGGTGGATCTTATTGCACTGTTTATAGCTGCGTGTAGGAGGAACAGGGTTGAAGATACTCCGCTGGGGTAGATAAAGATATCCAGGTGTGTTTAACTGCCCTCATCTCCTTTCTATCTCTGTCCCGAGCACCCATCCATTAGAGTTCTGCCAGTTCCCTAATGTAGGCGTGTCAGCACCCCATGCAGGGTGGTTATTTAGAGCTTAAAGTAATGGTGATGCCCGCCTCCAGCTTTTGTGTTTCTGTGCTGATCACCGAGGACAATGAACCCCTCACAGTGCACGGACTAATGAATAAGCCCTCTCAGTCACACAGGAAGGAGGCCCTTGATGAGAGGAAGCAGAGGGAGAGGGGCTGTTGACTGCAAGAGGTTGAGCCAAGTGCATCTCGTCTCATTCAGGAAGGGATGTTTGGCTTTGTAACCTGCCACGATGTTATCAGACCAACTTAACAACTGGAATGAGTTCGGCAGGGAAGATTTGCCGTACTTGAGCTTCTGGTTTTTTACAACGTGTGATAACACCCAGTAAAGTACGATTTAAACTGGGTTACTTTGTATCTAATCTTTGCGCTGATTGTTTTCCAAGTAAGTAATTGCTTCAAAAACTGCTTACACACTCACTAACTTTGCAATGATGTATTGCATCATTAAACTCAATCTGGACAGGAAAAGGACATTTATGGATACCACTGCACATGCATAAAATCAAGTAGCATGTGTCTCAATACATTTATAGCTACTTCCTGTATTCATTCGGCGTTCAACTAGAGTCTTTTTCTTTAGATACAATTGTATTTATAAATAAAGTGAAATGTCTTCAGCGTGCAATGTTGTCTGAGCACAGCTAAAACATATGAACACTGTTAACACTAAGTGTGTTGGAAAGAACCAGAAGTAGGCATGGCCCTGTCTAGACCACAATGCATTGCAAAACTGAGTGTGTGCATTAGTATCTTTTAAAAAAACATCAATACTCTGTCTTCTTTTAGCTGAGTCTGTTTTTTATCACTCGCTACCAACAGGCAAAAGTGGAGTGATATTTGTGTGTGCGTATATCAGTGCTATCACAACTTTTCATGTTATTAGTACAAAATGAACTTTAATGAATCTGATCCCCGAAACGGCTGATTTAAAATTTGGGTTAAAGATGTTGAGCTAAAGGTTAAAGTGGTAGTAGCTGAGAGTCATTCATAAAACAGAACTCTGAGCGTGACATCGCATGTTATTTTCAAGGTTTGACCAAAATGACTACAGCTTTGTCAGTCCTCAACATGAAACTTTTACATCAAGGTGAAGAGTGACCTTTTTGTTTTATTTTAGTTTTTTTCCCTCAACTCAGAGTTTCTCGAGCTCGGGCTCTTTGCTGAGTAGTAATCATGACGCACGCGCTGAGTCAGGCAGGCATTTGTGGCACAGTGCCCTTATTTCCCACTCCTGTTACATAAAGGAACGTACCAAATGAGACGAGGACAGGAGGGTGACCTCGACTGAACGCTCGCTTGCCTCACACATCTCAGCACACCCCAGCAGCAGAGAGCTGTTGCTCATACTTTCCCCTCAGTAAACAGATGCATGTTTGAACAAAGATTTCTGACACGTGAGCTCCTAGCACTGTACAGTGTTGTTGCAGCAGCAGGAGTGCTTCTTCCAGCAAAAATGTAGCTTGTAAAACAGATAAGTGTGATTAGAAAACTTTATCCTGACTGAACAAACGTTGTTAGTCACCGCTTGAGGCCTCTAATGTATTTGTTTTGCAAACCTCTCAGGATGATTGTGGCAACTAAACGCGCTTTATTGCCCTTTCGCCTGACTCGAGCAGAAGACTTAACCCGCTGTGTGACTTCGCTCGTCTGCTTTACAGTAAACGGTTCCTGTGCAGCCAGCAGCAGAGTGTTGTGAGAGGTAAACGCGTGAGAGGAAGCTATCGTTGATATCCTGTCGGTGCAGCTGAGTGATTTGGTCCTGCGTTCTCACAAGCCCACCACTTCCTGATTAATTACTAGCTCTTGTTTTTTTTTTCTTCTTCCCCACAGTTTCATGCAATTCCTTGTGGATCAAAACAAATAGCAAGCCACCTTTCTTTATATACGCAAAAATTGTTCTCAACTCTTACATGATGTTACCATAGGGGGAAAAATCCTGCAGTACAGACAGTTCACAATGGTGCTGGTATCATGCAAAAAAAGGGGATTAGTACATGTTGAAGTTATAAGAATCGTAGCTGTTTTTTTTAAATGCTGATTTGCCTCAGTGATGGGAGACCTTGTGGAGTCCTTACATTGTACGTGTTGCATAAGTCGTTCTGAGTCCAAACTTAGTTCAGCTCCTGCTGCTGTGAAATGGAGTTCTGGTATGCAACAGAGGAATGCATGTGCTTGTGGTTTGGCTGTTGCAGATGCTCAGTGGTAGCTGAGTGGTTGGCACAGTTTTTATTAATGTTTTATATTTTGCCTGTTTTATTTACCTTTTCTCTGATTCTGTTGCAGTTTGTTGCATTTTGAATTGGTGAATGTCTAAGTTGGGGTTTTTTCTGACTCGTGATTATAGACTTAATTCAATAATACTGCATTCAACAATATTTTGTGTAATCTGCTCTAGTTTATCCAAATCAAACAGAAAAAACTTTTCAAAAGAAGAAAATCGAGGTTTAACAAAAATTAAAGAATGCTGCTTTTCTATTTTTACTTTCTCTAACTGTAGCCTAATTTTTGACTGTTGTAATTTTTACTTAAAAGTTTTATCTCTTTTTCTTTTTTTGATTTAATCAGAATAAATGTGTGAGCCTGCCTCTAAAACCCTGCCTTTTTTCCCCCTCTTCAGCTGTGTTCAGGTTGAGGAACATCATGCTGTGGATATTGATGTTTACCACTGTCCCAACTGCGATGTCAAACACGGACCCTCCCTGAGTGAGTTATGTTCTCATTATTGGCAGACTTCCTTTACTGTTTTTAGTCTGTCTCCATCCCCCAGCCCTGACATTACTTATAGCCATGCATTGTCTTTATTAACCGTGTCTGTGTTGCACTGGTCCTGAGGGAAAGGACCACTCTGCAGTGTTAGTCAAGTCTGATTACTTGTTTTTTCTTCTGTTTTTTAAAGAAGTTGGGGGTTGGGTTAATCTTTGCGAGCCCCGGGGGCAGACATTAGCCGGCTAATTGAATTGCGTTATAAACCCTCCACTTTGATTGGACAGGCCCCTCCATATCTTAGCACAGGGGTTAAGTAGGTAATTTTTGTCCTTATGAAAAGTAGTTGTAATTTGCATAATAATACCACTTTTTAAAAGCACTTTTCAAGTGTGGAGTGATTGTGTGAAAAATTTTAATGGAGGGGGAAAAAAACTGATCTAATTCCTTTTTCCAGTGAAAAAGCGCAACAACTGGCACAGGCACGACTACACGGAGCCCGACGATGGATCAAAGCCAGTGCAGGCGGGGACTTTAGTGTTTGTCAAGAAGCTCCAGAGCAGAACCTTCCCCAGGTGTGTATCACATCAAACTATTAAATGCAACTCTTTGGTTAATGTTTTGCACCAATAAAAGTTGCATAAAATGATAAAAAAAAGTAAAATATAAACCAGTAAAAGGTTTTAAACACATCCTTAGTTAAAAATGTTTTTGTGTTTATTGAACTTGCTTTGATGTGGTTCGCAGCGCCGAAGAAATTCTGATACGAATGAGGGGTGAACACGTGACTACCCGATACCTGGAGAAACACGGCTTCAACTACCCAATAGCGATCACTGAGATGGAGGGCCTGGGCCTGAAACTACCCCCACCCACATTCTCTGTCAAAGATGTGGTGCAGTATGTAGGTAAGAACATGTGATAATCAGCAGGTTGTATGTATCAAATGCACCACAGCACATTAGTGTTTCCCTTCTGGGAGTTGCGATGGCTCGGCGATATGAGCTGCTGAAATGATCCAACACTGACCAGCAAAGTGGCCATATCCGAGCCGGCGCCATCTGTGTGCCAATATGAACAGGTTTGCAGGTTCATGAGGTTTTAACCCACTTATCAGGCATCAGACGAAGCCTGGCTGAGCTCTAAATGAGTGACAGATAGGCTTTCACTGGCCCTGTGCTTCCCTACTGAACACAGCCTGCCACTTCCCAGCTCCTATTACAAGCCCATTACCAAGCCCACCAGTGTTTTTATCATTAAGTTCAAATTACAGACTCCGTCTCTCACTTATCACTTCCTCTGCCTGCCCTATTGAGCTTTAAGCCAAGGCACAGGTGTTTTAACCATGGTCTGGGTGTCGAGTTGCTTTTCTTACAGCTAAAAGTCACTTGGACAATAGAAGAAAACACGGATATCTTCTGCTGCTTGTAAGGATTTCTAATAGTCTGTGGAACAGACTTGGTGTGTGGTCCAGCATAGACATCAGAGTTGGATCCACATGAATGAAACTTGGAACAAAGCTTTAGTTTTCAAGTTAACATCACTTGTGTTAAGTTGTAAAAAAAAAAAAAAAAGAGGGTACCACTATATTAGTTTAAAATGTTTCTGAATATCATTTAAAGCAATGATTTCTAAGACAATTTAAATTGTTTTCGTGACAAGCCTACAGGTTGTGTAGTTTTATAGTAAAGTCAAAAAGTAGCTTTTTATTTTTATTGTGAATTAAATATAATTGACAAGAATGTATTTACTTCAGTTGAAATGAATGCTGCATGAGTTTCTGGTTCAAGCATGTTGACAAAGATGTATTTGCAACAATTACCTTTATTAAACGGCCTTTTTAGGAATACATGGTGTTTCATGTATTGTAGCTCTGGTAGGACACCAGGAAGCTTGGTTACATTTTATGCTGGCTCAGTGGGGCTGTAAATTGTGAACGTTTATAAAAGCTCTTTTTCTTGCTGTCTCTGTTTGTGGAGCTGGTGTTTGAGCTCTGCATTGTGGGGTTTCCTGGCAGCGTCGTGTGTCACTTTGTGACAGACTGCCTTTACTCCAGCTGTTCTCTGTCATCAGACGCTGGCCAGCTGGGCCTTCAGAGGTGTGTGTGTGTGTGTGAGAGAGAGCAAGAGAACATGCTAAGGGGTAATAAAAAGGTGTGTGGGAGGGGTGTGGAGAAAATACAACAGCCAGCTGTCTTTACACACACACATGCTGCACCTCGATCCAACTTCCAGCTCCATGTGTCACTCGATTGTGATTTGTAGCTCAACTGTTTCACAGTCACTTTTTTTTTTTTTCTCGTATCGCTGCAGCTTCTGCACACACTTCCCCTCACATCTATACAAGTATCCCCCTGTATGCACACACACACACACGTCGCCCTCTCACCTCCACCCACTCCCCCTCCTCAGGGACTGGTGGTCTGGACAGACTGACAGATTGTCTCCCTTGCATCCCCTCCCTTTGCCGCTGCCTCGATGCCAGTTTCCCTCAGGGCTTGATCTTGAAAAGCACGAGGAGATGCCAGCAAGCTGTTGACCCCTCTGAACCTCTCGCCCACTATGTCAGCCAATTAAAAAAAAATGTTTCATAGTTTTTATTCAACAGTTTCGATGTGAGCTTCTCTCCTGATGTTGCACAAACTTAAGAGGTCTTTGCTCCTATCTAGGTGGTGACAAAGTTATCGACGTGATCGATGTGGCGCGGCAGGCTGACAGCAAGATGAAGCTCAGCGAGTTTATCAAGTATTTCACCAAACCCCACCGACCCAAGGTCCTGAATCTCATCAGCCTGGAGTTCTCTGACACAAAGTAAGACGCGCCGAAAAACAGCTTCCAAAAAATAAAAATGCATCGTTTTGGTTTTTCTTAATTTTGTTTTTGCTATTTAAGTTTATATTGGTTATTTTTATATGCAGTAAAGTTTTACATTTTTATGGCCCAACATCTTGTTTCCATTGAACCACCTGCAGGATGTCAGAGTTGGTAGAGGTTCCTGATGTCGCCAAGAAGATGTCCTGGGTGGAAAACTACTGGCCGGACGACTCGTTCTTCCCCAAACCCTTTGTCCAGAAGTATTGCCTTATGGGAGTTAAAGACAGCTACACAGACTTCCACATAGACTTTGGAGGAACCTCAGTCTGGTATCATGTTCTTTGGGTAAGGAGCTAAAGGAAAAAAAGCAGTGAATTTTGTGTCTCCTGACTGATCCAACACTTTTTGAAAGGTCATCCATTTTCTCACTTTGTTAAATCATCTAACACTCTGGGTGCCACACTACAGAGCCGTGGTGACAATTTGTTCGTCTCGCATCTCAGCTGCAGCTAATGTTAGTTTATGACGGGAGGTAAAGTGGGTGGGTGTTGATAGGAAGTTCCTCATCGAAGCCGTCACGCTCGAACACACTGTTCTGTCTGATTTACAGGGTGAGAAGATCTTCTACTTGATCAAACCCACTCCCGCCAACCTTGCACTATATGAGGCCTGGAGCTCCTCGCCCAATCAGAGCGAAGTGTTCTTCGGGGACAAGGTGGAGAAGTGCTACAAGTGTGTTGTTCCCCAAGGAACCACCCTGCTCATCCCGACAGGTTTGTGGGATTTTGTCTGTTTTATTTGAGACTCAGACTGTTGTAGTTGCATTGAGTGTTTATCACTTTGCTATAATCCTAATAACGCCAGTTTGTGTCTATAAATGGTGCTTTAAAAAAGCTATCAGTGTTTATGAATTCTCCCCGCAGGGATTTATGTAAGCTGTTTCACACAGGAACTATAAACTCCCAGCTGGTCAAAATAAAATGGCAAAATAGATAAACAATGTTACAACTGTGTAATAATATTGTCAAAAAGTAAGCGTTAGAGAATGTCACCGTTTTCACACGAGCTCTGAGTACACCGCAGTCACCTTTTTTACACGTGCCAACAGGAGACTGTTGGTGTGACACGTTCTCGCCAGAGCAGGACGACGCAAGAAGTAACTGTTTATTTTCTTTAAAAGTGACAGATGAGGCTTAGAGCTATCCTAAAGGAGTGTTTTGGCTTCAGTATCAAAACTGTGTACTTGTTTATTAAAAGAGAAATGAAACAAACAGGCAAAAATCTTTTTTGACAATGTTCAGATTTTTTTCTGGACTTTATACGATGATAAATTCCAAACAAAATGTGAACTTTAATGTTTTATTTATTTCACCTGGGTAGCACTGTAGCTGACAGCTTTTATTATGTTCTTATGCTTGGATCAATATGCTGTTTTTTTATTGGATTATACAGTAAAACTGCAGACGAAAGGAATGGAAAGAGATAAAAGTTCATGCTAGAGTTGAGCATACCAACATATTATCTTTAGATAATACTGCACTGTACAGTATTACTGGAGCAGGTTGGAAAGGGGCGGAGCTTGTATGGTCTGTGGCACGTACTTTCTCCCAGTCTCGCTGTCTCTCCATCGCCACCAAACTTCATTTAACTTTTGCATCTTTTTATTTTCTTGACAAATAACTTGGGGTCATGCATGCATTTAGAATATATAAATGTCAGATGAATGTTTACTTCTACTTGAATCTGAGTTACAATGAAGCTCAAACAAACCAGTCTAATCCGGTAGACTCAAGTGGTTTAAGTTCATTTAGACTAAACTATGACATTTCACACAGATACAGCTACAGTGTTATGTAATTTTTTACTGGTATGTTTTCTGTTTTGTTTCCCAACCCCATTTTTTCAGAAATGAAATGTAACTGTTCCAGTGGTTTCTGCCAGGAAAAAGCTGATGTTTAGTTAAATGTTCATCATTGTCAAAGTAAAATAACGGAACAGGAATTCCTTCCTGAGAAACAATATTAAAAACAAAACGGAAAAATCAAAAGAAGCTCTTATGTAAGATATTAAAAGTAGCTTTTTCCTGCAGTAGAATTCCCAGGTGTTACAAAGCGAGACTGAAGTTGCTGGGTTTTTTTTTTAAAGGATGCTTTGTGACGTGTTGCTGAATATGACATCCTATTTAAATGCTGTTCAGTTATACGATTGTTCATCCATCAGCCTCTCAATGGACATTTCAAACCGATCGTATTCCCTTTCACCCCCCCCTCCCTCCACCTCACCCAAACAGAGACAAGGCTCAGTTCAGCCTGTCAGCTCCTGGACGTCTTCAATCAGTCTTCAGCTGGGGTTTCTCAGCGGGCTCGAGCCGCGTTGTGAAAGGGATTCTTTTTGGCAGAAAGGGTGTAGAGAGGTGGGAATTAAGAGGGGGTCAGGGAGCACAGTAGGTCAGTCGACCGCTGCATTATCAGGCTTGTCTATCAGTCTTACGACAACCCCCCCCACCCCCCCCCCCCCACAGACTCTGCTTTTTCTCACTTTGTCTCGTATAGGGAGTGTTTTTTTTCTGTTTGTTTCCTGTGGTGGAATCGATCACTTCAGCAGACAACCTCGTTTTCTGTATCTGATAAGAAAAAAAAAGTTTTAGTACAACTTCTGTTGTAAATATCTACTCAAGCAGAGCAGTTGAACTGAATCTTTGCTGCCTTCAGCTGATGTCATGTTTTCATCTTTGAACCTCTGTGCTCTGCTGCCCTCTGCAGGCTGGATCCACGGTGTTCTCACCTCTCAGGATTGCATGGCATTTGGAGGGAACTTCCTTCACAACCTCAATATTGGCATGCAGCTCAGGTAAACACCTCTTGCTTCTCCCCGCTGTAGAAACAATAATGTTTTATCGCTTCATCACTGAACTGCTTTTGTTTCATTCTGCAGGTGTTATGAAATGGAGCGTCGTCTAAAAACTCCAGACCTCTTTAAGTTTCCGTACTTCGAGGCCATCTGTTGGTATGTGGCTAAAAACCTCCTTGAAATGCTAAAAGGTGAGTGCATAATATAAACGCAAACCTTTAAATCTGCCAATCTGGTGAATATTTACCAGTAAGATAACTGATGTTCTGGCTTTTCCAGAGCTACGTGAAGATAGCTGTCCACCACCCACCTACCTTGTAGACGGAGTCAAGGCTTTAATCAGTGCTCTGAGGACCTGGTTAAAAAGAGAGGTAAGAGTAAGCAGCACTCTGCACCAGTTTCTGCTCTGAGCTCCAGCAGGAGGTTCAGTGGTCTTTATTTGTTAAATGTTAATTAAAACAACAAACAGTTCAGTTCTATCTGATGTGACCCTGCAGGTGACGGAGCCCTCCAGTGAGGTCCCAGATCACATCAGGCCTAACCATCTGATTAAAGAGCTGACCAAGGAAATCCGCTACATGGAGGTAAGTGGACCGTGACAATACACGCTTAAGGTTTTACATTTCAACTGCATTTTGTTTTTCCCCAAAATCCTATCTCATATTTAAATTTCCTACATTGTTTTACAGGTGATTACATGATCAGAACTATTGAGGTCCTATATTAGTTCTTATTGTTTTTACCGTTTGCCTCCTGTGCTGATGATCCTTCTGTTCTCTCTTTTTAGGAAGAACCATTAAGCGGTAGTAAGCCAGTGAAATCTCAGGGATGTGGAATACCGTCTGGAATGAGCGAGTGCCTCACCACTCGCTCTTTGGAGAGGCTGTGCCAGGCGCGGCGGGCAAGAAGGGCCGCCAGGCGGCTGAGGGAGCAGCAGCAGCAGGACCCCAAGGTGCCCTCCAACCTGGACATCTTGGAGCAGCACACCAGGGAGGTCCTGAAGCGGCTGGAGGTGGGACCTCTAGAGGAGGTGAGCTTCAGGGATTAAATCTTTTGTTGATGTTTGAGCAGCACTGGCTTGTTGGCTCAAGCTTTGTCGTACAGATCAAATAAATGTTCAACTATTACTCTGTGCCTCCCAGGATCCAGGGTTTTCTGCCAAGGTTCATGCGAAGTTTAACAAAGTTTCAACGGCATCTGCAGCAGCTGTTGCAGAGTCGCTGGAGGACAACCACCTTCGGCTCATGATGGTCAACGGAAGAATCATCAGGTGAAACAGTCATTAGTCAACACTTTATTTGGATAACAGATGAACTAAAAAGGTTTTATGTTGACTTGAAGAGTTAACATTCTGTCATGTTTCATCTCTCTGCTCTGCAGAGATTTAAGGCGACCAGGCAGCAGTCCTGTAAAGACGGAGGACGAGCAGCCATCTGGTGTCCCTGGCTCATTAAAGAGTTGTGTGGTTGTAAAGCTGGAGAAGACGCAGCGCAGCACAGCTGAAAAAGCCACGCTCCTCAGTAAGCCGGTGGCCGAGCACGATAATCAGCGTGTTAATTATAAAGAGGTGTAATTGATGGTGTGTTCCTCTGTGTCCCAGGGGGTCTGGAGACGGTGAAGAATGAACTCAGGGAAGAAGTCTCAGGACACTCCAGTATGTCAGACGAGTCGGACAGCGATTCTCCCACAGAAGTAAATAACTTATGAGATGTTTTATTTCCTATGTGATACGTACAGCAGTGTGAAGTAAACTCCAGTAATAACTGTTGATCATTTTTTCTGCAGGTTTTCTGCATGTATCTCGTTTCCCAACTTTTGTGTTATTTGTACAATTTATTTATCAAAACATTCAGCTGCTTTACATATTCCTGCTAGGACTTTTGGTATTTTAGCAATTTATACAATTTATACTAGATATTTAGCTATTTCTGACACTTTTATCCACATTCTCAAAAACCTTCAAAATATTTATAAATCTTTACTGTACTTTTTGTTCTGGTTCTGACTTTTTCTTCAACTTTATGCTAATTTCAGCTTCATTTGGCTTGTATTTAGTTGATTTTAGCAACTTTTTATTCTTTCAGCGGTTCTTTTTGCCAGTTTTAGCTGTTTTTGTTTTTAGCTAATTTGAGCTTCTTTTCAGCTAAATTCACCTGTTTGTGCTAATTTCAACTTCTTACTTCAGCAAACATGGATAATCTGTTACTTTTAACTAATTTCTACTTTTTAAAGCTATTTTAGGCCAGTTTCAGCTTTTTTAAGCTAATCAGCAAAAGTCTTTCAGCATCAAGATTTCCCAATGCATTTTCGCAGGAAACACAAATTCTCTAGTTTAAAATCGAACTGTAAATCTGAAAATCTGTGCTGTGATTACTGATGCATTTCCTTTTTAATTTCTTTCCCGATCTAGCGGAAAGTATCATCGTCGTCCTCTTCGTCTTCGGACGATGATTCTGAAAGTTCCCAGGAGGAAGAGGAAGAGAGGGGCTCATCTCAGCAGACGGGCTCAGGGCATACCATCGAGCTGGACCAGTCTGGCCAGAAACTCAGGCACAAACACGAACCACTCAAACGGTGAGAAAAACTCTCAAAGTTTGAATCGAGGCACTTTAAGAAAAAAATAAAACCCATCAGTGATGATGTGTCTGCTGCCTCCTGCAGAGAACGTCCTACCTCACCCAGCACAGAAGAGGCCATTCAGGGGATGCTGTCCATGGCCGGTCTGCTCTGCTCCTCCAAGCCAGTTGAGGTGTCCTCGCCCCGGGAGCCCTGGTGGTCCAGCCCGAGCTCGCCGCAGGAGTCGACGCAGCACAGGCTGCAGGGGGGCAGCAGCCCCATGGACAGCCAGGGCAACAGCAGCAGCGAGACCTGGGACAATCAAGGGCTCCCCAGCCCAGAGACTGACTACCAGTACTGTGACCCCTCAATGTCCCCACCGCTGCACCCTTCGAAGAGGCACGCCCCCAACCCCCCACCTGTCAGCAATCAGGCCACGAAAGGTTGGAAAATGAGATTATTGGAAACTGATTTACCATCTGTTCACTTTAAACCTGAGTTTGTGGAAACTCACCTTCTACTTTCAAATAATTATCTGAAATACTTCCTGATAGCATTATTATAGGGATTTATCATTAAAAACTGATTTCAAGTTAAAGGTGAGGTGTAGCTTTAATATTTTGTCTATAGTTATGTCAATAATTTCATCACATTTCCCTTTTTTTTTTTCTAGGTAAAAGGCCCAAAAAAGGCATGGCCACAGCTAAGCAAAGACTGGGCAAGATCCTAAAACTCAACAGACACAGCCGCGTCTTCGTGTAACCCTCTCTCCCCCTGAAAACATTAAAAAAAAGTTCTGATGATTTAGGGTTTACTTGAAGAAGGAAGAAAAAAAAAAAATTCTAATTTTTGTATATTTGCTGGAAAACAAGGGGGTTTTAAACCCACTGCCTGCAGAGGACCAGAACAAATCTCGACATGTAAAAGGCGCTCACTGTGCATGCTGAGGAGACAGGGTATCAGATCTGAAACAAGTGAAATGCACGACTTCACAACAAGCACACTACAAAAAATATTAAAAATCAGTGACGTGAAGCGGAGAAAACGTGGACTAAAGCTTCCGAGGGCATTCAAAGAGGACGAAGACAGTAATGCTTCATCCAACAGGGAGACGAGATCATCTGCATCATGTTTGCTCTTTTTTTTTCTCCCCTCCTGATTTGCTTGCTTCTCTGCAAGCTGAACAAGCCGAAGCAGCATTTGACCCTGGTGGTGAGCGGGAAACGCGGTGCTACCTTAAAGAAGATAGCGGAGGCAGTGAACTGATATTTCAAATGGTGCTTATTGGTTTTTTTTTGTATTTCTCTCCTCCACTCATGCTTCTCTAAGCCCTCACCTTCCCCAACTTTTACTTTATTTTTACTACCTTTTGATCTCAATCACACCAGCAATAATGACTCTGAGGGGGGAGGAAAGGGGGAGAGGCAGCACTGCGACGCATCGTGTTTCGCTGGAAAGTCTGAAGCAGACTTTGCACTATTTGGTGCAGACTTTACTCTCATCTGCACTGTTTAATTAGTTTAAAAAAAAGGAAGTTGCTCAAAGTGCTGCCTCTCCATGAATTAGTTTTCAATAGGAATTGAGTCGTTTACCTTTGAAGCGACTCGTTTAATTTATTTCTCATTTGATCTGTTTTTTGCGTGTTATTTTTATGGAATATGGTGTATTTATTAATTGAAAGAATCAGTGATTTTATTCTGAAATGACAGTGAAATCTCAGCTGTTCTGAGGATTATTTTTGTTTCTTTGTAGGGGGGTTATTGTTTAATCTTTTTAACTCTTTCTTTGTAAACGTGGATGTTTTAGTCTGTCGATTAGCAGTTTACCTACAGATTTTTATTACCTTCTATTTGTCACGACTGACTTCCTGCCCCAGTTGACTTGAGCCTGTGTCGATTGTGTTTCTCCTGTACTCAGTGACGTTCAGCTGTGTGTTAACAGACTTGGTTAGGTTAACGTCAACTCTACACCTGTTTCCTGTCAGTGCCACTTACCCTTAATTAGCAAAAAAAAAAAAAAAGTATCTGAGCCACTGTGGTTGATCCAAAGCTGTTCAGAAGTTGAAAATAAGTAATTTTAATGGGGATGAGTGGGTAATCTTTAGTTTGTTTTATATTTTAATGCCAGTGCATATGTGAAATGTGTGTTTTGCTCTGGGTGCGCAGTTCTTCACTCTCAGGGAATGATGCCATGGACATAACCTTTGATTATCCACCAGCCACATCATGGATGCAGACAGGACGCCCTCAGCAATCCCCTCCTCCGAAACAAAAAATATGCTGAGGTTTGTTTTCTTCAAGTTGCACAAATACACTCTGCTTAAGCTTTTATCGTTTGTATCTTCCAACCTAACCAGTCTTCGGTATTGTCCCTTAATCCTTCCCACATGTTCAGTCTCAGTGTTGCTCATAAAACATCCAGTCGACTCAAACGGCGTTGAGGTAAATGTGTAGCTTTAAGACCGTTTCTTGAACAGAGACTTGGAAAGCTTTGCTCAGGTTGACCTGCGAGTAACTGTGTGAACAATATCTCAGCCCTATTGAGGTGTTTAAGTTATAGAAAGTTGGTGTTAATCACAGGGCTAGGCTAATTACCTAGCTTTATTTTTTTCCTTACACTACACTTTTTTGAACTCTTTGCATGCCAAGTCATTGGGGGGAAAAAAAAAACAAGCTGGGCCCGCAGGGAGGGTTTTTTATAAGCTGTATTCACCGCACAGGATTTGTCTCCCCCTCTTTTTTCTTCCTTTTTCAGCGTTTGTGTTGTGTGTTGATTTTCCCAGATTTAAATGGCTTATAATTTGATAATACAAACACTGGCTAACTGTGACACTGTTTATGCGTTGCATTTGTTACAGCATTTCAAAAGTTGCGTGTAAATAAAACTGATGTAATAAAACTTTGTTTTTTTTTTTGTCGATCAATTATAACCAGGCCGTTTAACTTAAAGATAAATTTATTACAACAAAAAACTTTCAGAAAATCCAGACTTCATATAGACTTGGTAAAGAATGCATTTTCCACATGGTCATCTGCAAAAAAAGGGAAAATACATATAGTTGAGCTCTACAGTACTGTGCAAAAAGAGTCTTGAGCAGACTATTTGCTACAGAGCGCAAAACATCCTAATTGTTAAAGTCGTCTTGATCAGTGGTTAATTTAAGCTCATCCAGTTATCCTCTCTTTGTAAAAACAGTAAGATATGCCAGGTTTTCAGATCAGAGCTCTGTTTACCAAAGATATATCCCAAAAAAAACTTAAAGCATAGACAAAAAGATCACCTTACTCTTCATCATCTGGAGGAATACCAAGCTCCTCATCAGTCCATTGAGAGGTGTCTGGCCATGGAAAGTGACCCTACAGGTAGAGGTAAGAAGCTTTTTGTAAATTCTGTGGCTATGTTTTGATTTTCAGAGTAGGTTTTCACAACCATTTACACAATTGGAAATAGCATGCAACTTGCACAAGTGCTATGTGATATCCTTATTTTCTAGCACGTAGAAAAACATATTTCACTCACAAACACCGCGTCTGGATCGTGCCACAAGTGCCACAGGATCCAGAACCACATAGCCCCACTGAGGAGCTCCCCATCGAACTTCTGCTTCTTCGTCAGTTCTGGATATTGTCTGTATCGTGGCTCAATATGCGTTTCGCCGCTAGCTCTGAAACAACGACATGCACACGAGTTTAAATGCGAACTGACATTTTTACATATGTTTGCTGTGTTGATTTTTCACAAGCGCATTGTATTTGATCTATGTATATTAGCTAAAAATGCTAACGAACTCACTTTCTGCTCGGTATCCTCCTCGGGCTGCGCCTGAAAAGCAGAGCCCCTGTCCGAAGGACTGCAAAAGCCCGTCCTATAGAAGACATGTTTGTTTATTCAACAGAACTCCGTCTTCTGAGGGACTTAGAATTTGGGCAAAGCACCGCAACAACCCAAAGAAGTCACCTTCTCCACTTTGTCAATAAACGACTTCCGTAACACCAGCCGGAACTAATTTGGCTTTTATTCAGCGCATTTCTTACAGCGCCCCCTGTCGGCCTACTGGAGAATTGATGGTTCGCTTAATCGATGGGGTTTAGATTTAATCCACAAGACAGTTTTTTCAAAAATCAAATTCCAAAATTTATGACCAAGGTTTGACTCATGTTTACACCATCTGAACTAACAGCAGTCAGTCCTAACATTAATTGTATTTATTTTAGAAAAAAAGACTTGGCAATATTTTAACTAACTCAAAAGCAAACATGTGGTTAAAGGATTGACATTTTAGCCTTTTTGTATCTTAATAAAACAAACAAAAAGATAGTGAATAAATAATTGTTTTCATTAACAGTTTGGTAAATTATTGCATTAGTTTATGTAGCTTCAAATGACAGCTGAGGTAATTACGTGTTTTAACCACTAGATGGAGAAAAATCTGAACAAATCTAATGACACTAAAATGTATGATTGATCCATTGTTTATTTTTGCCAAACATTATAAATAAGGTGCTTGTGTGACTTTTTCATCTGGAACTCTTGAATGATTAACGATGTTGGGTTTCACTTCTGTGAGTACAGAAACATATCTATTTGTTCATCCTGCAGAACAGCACGAACTCCAAAAACTAGATAAACAAATTATATCACCAGCAACAGCGTCACCCTCCAGGTCTGCGGTGGTTTCATGAAAATTAAAAAGAACTACTCAGGACACGAAAACAGGAAATAACATTGTCGCGAGAACGCGCACACCGCCCGCCGCCGCCCAAACAGGGGAAGAGGAAAAAAAAATCCTAGACGCCATCTTGTTTCCAGTCGACGACCAATTTCACCTCATGTCAAGAGAGTTCCCGTTTTGCGTCACGGAAAATATAATTTATATTCCTCTCTGTTCAGGCGTCCGTCTGAACCCTATCGTTAAATAAGCTTTTAGCCACCTGGTTGCTTCGTTGTAAAAACACAGGCGCTAATTTGACGCTGTTACCTAATGGCGCCTGGTCGTTTGTGCTCTCCGGTTGCGCCCCTCTCCCCTCACAGCTCAGAACCCGCCCACAAATACTAACTGCATGATGTCATCACAAACCAGCCATTTCTCAAAAATGACCACCTTCATCACTAACTTTTGTACGATCACTGGTTCCCCCCGCTTCACCGTGTGCCATATTATGACGTAAAAATGTTATCTTCGAACCGCAATCATGATGGGTGCACGGTTAAAGACAAGTGTTTTCTATTCCAGTCATTCGACAGTGATCGCAGTATCCTCGACAGCGGAACATTTCCGTGAGAAAAAAAATACACCCAAGTGGTTCGACTTCGACGTTTTTGTGTCTCTCCGTCGTCTCTCCAAAGTGTGCGCGAGCACTGATAGTTGCGGGTGTTCTGGAAAAAAAATGCGCATGCGCGATAGGGACGCAGTTTTAGGGTGGGGGAGGGTCAACAAATGGAAACGATGAGACCGGCATCCTCTTTCTCCATATGATGTCAAAGGGATTTCTACAACCACAGTGATGACAGAATTCAGTTTAACTCGACAATAAACATTCTAGAAAATACTCTAGAAAATACAATACTCTATTCTAGAAATACTAAAATGTTAGTATGGTTTAAGCTGCCATTATATTAGAACATAAAACTTTATTTTTGAAACTGCATTTAATTCAAAATGTTGCAAGTTGGAATTTGAGTCTGACACCTTTTGTGAGAAGGATTTTTCTTTTTAAATTAAAAAACATTAAATAAAAATAAAGCCCAAAGTGAATTTTACATATTCAGACAGGTAGCCACAGATAAAGATGTGTATGTGATTTATTAGCTCCATAATTGTAAGGTCTGGTATTCCACAAATTGATTTGATAATTGTTGGGCTTTTGTTTTGTCACAACAGGCCAATAAGCTGTTTCCTCAGATCAGTCAGAAAACATGACCACTAAAATATGCAACATAAAAATTAATCTGTGGGAAATGTAAGTTTTTAAAACGACAAATCAATTACCAAGGTCAGTCAGAATAATCTAATATAATTACAATACAATACAATACAACAATCATCAATACAATATTCATAAAACACACTAAAGTTGATATGTCTAAAATATATATAGTATCTACATTCTCAAAATTTCCCTCTTATTTTATTTTTCATTTCATTTTACAAAAATGGTGTACAAAATGTTTGAAATCTAATTATATAAAGTATACATCATTCATTCATTCATTCAGTAGTTGACTAAAACATAAGATATACTAAGAAATGAGTTGTGATGAGTAAAATACTGGAATTAAGCATCAAGGTATATTAATAAATAACAAGTCACAAATAATAAAAAGAAAATAAGATTGTTTGAGCTGACTTCATTTTCGATGGAAATTATTAAATTAAAATGCAATGCTTGCATGTACTAAAATATGCTTTCCTTATTATTAAAACATTAATAGACACTTAATTTACTCGTTTAAGACCCAGTAAACATAATAAACTCACAAACTGCCTTGATTATTTTGTGATTATTTAGCAAAGCCGCGCGTATAAACAACGTCAATCCCTACAGCTTTGTCGAAGGCAGCGGTGTTGTGAATGCGCGTGCTCGGCGCACGGGTACACTACACCACCCCTGTCAAACTGGGAGTGTAGCCCCGCAGTGTGTGGAGGCGGAGCTCGCGTGTAGAGATGGCACGGGAGGGGGGAGGCTCGTGGGGGAGGCGGAGTCTCAGCAGTCCTGGCAGGGCCGCCATTTTTGCAAAGGGAAAAGAGACTGGTTTGAGGGGATCTAATTTCTAAAAGTCGCCGTTGACTGGGGCTCAGTTTGATCGGTTACGAATTATTTAATTTTCACGTGCGCGTACAACAAAATTAACGGTTTTTTCGTCAATATCGAGAGAACGCGATTACTACCAACATTTTAAACCTTGGCTGGGAATCCGCAGTGTGTGTGGACTGAAGTATTGTTTTGGTTGTGGAAGATGCGACTGGGGTCTTACCCAGGTCCCCTATTCGCTATTTAAATCTTCCAGAGTGGACTTGAAACGGTAAGTAAACTCTATTAAATAGGCTTTATGAAGTGAGCGCAAAATCGACCTGGAGGGGTATTGTTGTCTTTAGTTAGCCACCTGCTAACGAAGTATATGCTGAGTTTAACTTACTAGCGAACACCGTTTTTATTAAGGTCTAATTGTGCCCTGACCCTATTGTTCATATTTATTTTAACTAAAACGCGAAACAAGTAATTAAATGGCACAAGGCTCCAATATTGGTAAGTCAGGAGATCAACATGCTAACTAGCGCATGCTACTAGCCCAAATTAGCTTGACAGACCAAATAGGGCTCGGACCTTCTGCTGGGTAATACACTAACAATCTCGTTTAAGTTATTGAGTAAACATCACACAGATATGCTACTGATTACACTGGCTGCCATCGACAAGAGGTAAAGTCATCTAAAACACCAATTTAACCAGGGGCAACCTGACATGGATCAGCCAGAGTAATGCCTTCATTCAGAAACAACAACAGATAATTGTCACTGGCGAGCTTCTTACAAACACAACACCTGATTTAATGATTTCCAAACGTTGACACATGCATATATAAAAAAAAGGGGGGGGGGGTCACTTCAGTTTGATATGCTGACATTGCGGGCCATATTGCGCACAGTTTTATTCGCCTATGTGATCATACACAAAATAAAAGGGTATTTTACGAGGCTAATTTTCCCTCACATCCTTGTGTTCTTTATAATTAATACTGTACATGCATACTGACACACACACAGAGGCCAGTGATATAATGCAGATAGCTTATTTCGGCTTCATTTATCTTTATCTGTATCTTGTATTGCTCAACAAAAGCATCTCTGCGTGCAATTGTCACCGACTTTGTGCACATTCTAAATTTGGAACTAGAATTTTAAACACTACACACCCTTCAGCCATGCATTGTAACACTGTTATATGATTTGAAGTCTTGATAATTGCCAGATCAATTAGGGATATCTTGTGTTTGTTGTAACCGTGCTACTGTAGCCAAACAGTTAATTTAAAACAGATTATAAACTCGAATCCGTGGCTCCCTGAGAGCTGCTTCGCCCTGCATTGTATTATTTCCGTTTAAAGAAGTTTTATAACACAGCCGCAGCTCGAAGACTGAGAACAACGAGCTTTTACATGCATGTAAACAGATACGGGAAAATGTTTAGTTTATGTCCCAGGCAGCCAAACCAGTTGTCAAAATAGCTAAAATGCCTGGTTACACTACAGCTGTCTTAAAGGGACCTTGCGAAATCGAGCTGAAACAAAAGAACAACTCTAGAAGAATAAACAGGAAACTCGGAACTTATTTTGTTAACAATTATAGTCTATGCGTGCTGGAATCAAATGCTGCAACCGTGGGGGGAGGGGAACTTCCATTTGGACATGTCGCCCTTCTCAATATGCAACTCTATTGGCAATCCTAGCCTCGTTAAATTGTCCCGTTTGACCCAGCACGGCACAAATTACCGTATAAACGTGCAGTAGTTTGTTTCCCCTCGAGTTGCTAGCTCACAGGGTTGGTGTCGTCGCATTTTCCTGTGTCTCTGACGACCCAGGCATTAATCCACTCCTGTCGTCTACGCATTATGCTGCTAGCTTCCGTTAGCTTGGACGGTGCATACCGGGGGGGTTATTTTTGGCTTCGGCTGGGCCTGAAATGACGATATTCTTTGCTTCACCGTGGTTGACTTTTTTCCCGCTTTCGTCTCAGCGGTTAAAAAAAATAACAAAAAAAAAAGTCGAGCGCTCGTACAATTTGTTCGCTTCTCTCCCGAATGCCTGCGTGTAGCCCTCTGCTAACACTGCATTTCGAGAGGCTAATATTAGTGCCCGGCCTTTCACCGAATTGACTAGTGGTAACAACACAGAGACTGTACCGATAGAGTGACACTTGGTGTGTGAAATAGTTGATTAAATGCGTTCTTGGGGGGATTTTCTTCCCGTGGCGAGGCTCCCCTGGCTACACGCCGTCCTGAGAAAAGCGCTCTGAAAATGGCGTCAGCAGCACCAGGCTGTTGTGGTAACATAATAGCAACGTTGTACCCTCCACACCCCTATCGGCAGGAATGACTGCAGCGCCGACATACCCGCTGAGAAGCAACTACACAACACATGATTTTATTTTGTTTTAGTTCACCTCACCATAACATCGAAAGCGGCTAGATCTCGTTTTGCTAGAAATCGCTTTATGATACGTTTTAGCGAGAGTCACTGATGATGATGCTTTTCTCCTAAAACGGATTACAAAGCACCTCTGTAACATGCGTCATGGCTTATGCTATTGCCTGTGGTTTTATACTCCAGTGTGTGTTTTTGTCACTGAAAATTAATTTAATCTGACTGTGCTGTTCTGAGGACATAAGAGAAACGCTTCTTCTAAAGGAAAACCATAAAGGACTTTACCTGCACGCTTTCTGCTAAAATCACTCTTAAAATGTTTAGCATAATTAGTGTTGTAGTTTGTTTTCTCTTTTTTGCCTGTTCTGTACAGTTTACTTTATTAATTCAGTTGTACAATTCACACAACTGAACTTGTATATCAAAAGTTAAACTCCAGAGCAATTTTATGTTTACCAACATCAAGCAAAAAGAGAAAATAATGTTTGGATATTGTATAGCAGCAGTGTTCTTATCCTGGTCCTCCAAGACTGCTGTCCTGCTTGATTTACTTGTTTCATTCCTCCAATACACCAGATTCAATTATTAAATTACCCCTTAAACTACTGCAGGAGCCTGTTAATTACTCATTAATTCAAATCAGGTGTGTTGGGACAGAGAATACCTCTAAAACATGCAGGATGGTGGCCGTCGAGGACCTGGATTTAACACCTCTGATATAAGCATATGATATGTCACATAATATTTTAGAAAACTGCCTTAATTTTGTCATTATAAATATAATATAATAAAAATGACTATTAATCAGATGACATTTTCCTCTATTTTTATATATAAGATCAACATTTGCTCATGCTTGTAAGAAAATAAAGATTCAGCAGAGTTGCTACAATCAGCTTCTGTACCACAAAATTTGGGATTTTTTAAGTGTACACAGTACATGTCCTAAGTGTATACAAAATAATCAGTGTTTTGATTGTTTTGTTTTCAGTGGCATCAGTCGTTGAGAAAATTGTCGGTCAACCTTTATGTTATTGTTTTGATAGCCAAAAATTATCAAGTGTGACAGAACAATTTGTGAATTGTTTTTAAATACATTGTAAGTTAACCATATTAGACATAAAAATGTTAAGGTAAGCAAATAAGGACTAGCTTACAAAGCAGTTATAACTGTCCCCTTTCACTCTATGCCCTGTGGGGCAAAGTGTGGTCATTCAGTTTCCCCGAATGCCCTTTTCAAAAGTCTTGCAAAAATATAATATTTTAACACGATTGATAGTGTAAAATGTTGAATGTTTCATCTTTCACATTGATACCTGGGTATTACGGTATATATCAGTGTTTTTATTTATTTTTTACTTGTAGCATTAACAAGACCATACCCAAGACTTTAATGAGTAGTAAACAGTTATGTAGTTCCTGTCAGTGTTTGTGCAGTCATAGGGTGTTGTGAGATGTTCTTTGTCTACACAGATATTTTATTTTCAGCAAGAAACTTATGTTCCGAAGTTCTTAGGAGTCTTCCCCTCCAATACCATTGGTAGCTCACCCACTTTTCTGGATAAACATTCCCACAACAAAGTTTTGACCAATCGCACAAGGAAAAGTTCGGTCCACACTTTATGGCTGGAACAAAATGATGTGATTTTTGTCACCAGCTTCAGGCTAAGAGAGAGAAATTCAGCTGTATGGCTAAAGCTGTGGAATGAATAATGCAACACAAATGTTCTCAAAATTCCCAAATCATACGGTGAGAGGAAATAAGCAAGAGGTTTTGTTGAGTCAGTTTTGAGTCCTCTAATAAAATTCAAAGGTTTCCATTAGATTTGTGTAAGAGCCCTATTGTGTTAATGTTCTCTTATTCACTACACATAATCCCAGGCCATCCTCGTAAAGAAGCCACAACCTCGGTTCAATTTTTAATTATTTTTTCTTTTTTCTGTATTATAGCAGAACATGTAATGTTAAATACTCAATTGGATTGAGTGCATTATGGCTGTGTGCTGGAGAATAGCTTCTCTTTGTTGTGCTGTGATGGAGAGTTGGCGTGTAGTGTCTCTCTGTCTCTACCTTAGAGACGAGGTGCACTGGCTGGAAGTGTAGATACACAGCAGTCTCAGGTGACACAAATCATTCCTTACCTTAACCCCAAGACACACTCTGGAAAACATTTGCTATTAAAAAGCACACACTTAGTGCAAAACTGTCCATTATTTTTGTAAGTTTGATAGAACAAATAAAGAAACCAGAAAATAATGTTAATAGACATCTGGTTCACGTCAACAAGACTGATGAAGCATATAGTTTTTTTTTTCTTATTTGCTGAAACAAACCCCTTATCTCTGAAACAGTTGTAGTATTTTTTTAAGTGTGTCTCTGTGCAGATACACCTCACCATGTGGGACATCGTAGCCGTTTTCCAGTCTCCAGTGATCTCACATGTGTGGTGCCCTGGCTCCAGAGACCCAGAGAGAAAACTGAATGGTTCAAGGAGCCCAGCCCAGTCACATGGCATCTCAGCTGGGAAGAGAAGCCAGGGTTCAGGTGACCTGTTTTTGTACTGCTAGCTGGGCCGAAACAGATCCCTCTTTAAAACTAGCAAGCTGTTTTCCCGAAAGTTGGCTTTAGGTCTGGTGCTGCTGCTGAGGCTGCAGCCTTACTACACCTCTATGACCTCCCTGTTGCTCCTAGGTTACTGTAGGTTTTCATGGGTTGTAGCACACGGAAGAAGGGGCCAATTAAAGCAGGGATGTGGCATCAATGGTGGTGATGTAACAAACGCTGCAGTTCTGGCGTAAAATTGACCATAAACACCGTTGTAATGCACCATGAGTGGCTTTTACAGTTCTTTCTTTCTGTGGGTCCTAAGTAGCCTCTCCCCATTTTCTCTACACACACATGGGCAAATAGCTCACATTGTAGTTGACTGCGGAGTGCATTCTTCAAATGCTGTAATTAGGTACCAACTCCATATGTGCCTGTTTGTCAATCTACATGCACAGTAGCTTTCTCAGTCTAGTGGGCTGCGGGTATATCATATCTCATGTTCAGTCACACCAATAATGTTGGATGATGAAACCCCAGTCTAAACTGTTTAGAGAAACTCACCCATGACCATACATAGCTTGTTGTGACTCTAAGGAGCAGCACCCAAGTTTTCCCGAACAGGCATTGCAAAATACTGATAAGGAACTTTGTTCTTGTACATTAATGTCCCCTTTTACAGTTTTAACAGTTAAAAAAACAGGTATTCTTTCATTTGCATTATTTTTTATGTATTTAGCCACAGTTTAAATGAACAAATGGCTTAACCACTTTCTTTCCTACAAACATGCTGCCCATTAGAGTGTATATTTTCCCAGTTATTTAGTATCCCTTTTGTCTAATAGGCAGACTGGGCTTTAGAGTCTGGGGTATTGCTTTGTTCGTGCAACAACATGTATTATTTTCCCATTGTGGCTACAGTTGCTTGTGTGGATGCTTACATCCATATTCCCTGCTGTATTGATGTATGACTTCACCTTCAGTGCCGGGGTGCGGGGAGCTCTGGCAGCCATGGGCAAACTGATTGATGAAGGGCAAGGCGAATGGAATGTGTCCCATGGTGTGTACACAATATTGAGTTAAAAAAAAGAGTCCCATCTCATGTTCTATTTGGGTCAAGCTTCCTGTGTATATGAATGTATTTGTGTAAAGTGCTTAATAGTTTCTAAGCTGAGTCACTGCAGTCTGCTATGGAGAAGGTGTAAAGTCGCATTAGCTTGGCAGAGGTTGCTATGGGATCCAGTCGGAATCCCTTATTTTGTGTTGCTCCTCCCACTTATCTACAGACGTAATCTGCCTCGACTGGCTGTGAAAGCAGGAATGAAAACACTGTTATATTATCCATGAGAAAAACAGAGAGGAAAGTTGTTTACTTTAGCGTCACATTCTAAATATAATGGTTTGGGTTTTCTCTCAGTACATTCACTGCAGTTCTATCCTAAATCAAAATCTCCTCCATACACAATAATGTGACTGTGTTCCCTCCATGAAAAAAAAAAAGGCTGGGTTATGCTATGTGCTCCTCTCTGCCACCCAGAGTCCACCAAGGTCCTGACTGTGTAGCATCACTGTCAGACAGCCCCCCTTGTACACCTCCCCCACCCCGCTGCCCTCTCAAATGGAGGAGCTTTGATGATTCGTGAAGCTCTTTGTAATGAGAATAACTTTGCAGAAATAAAATGTTGAGAAACCCCAAACCACTTCCATCTTGTGGTTTGTTTTACTATTAAATTCATTTTTTACTTATTTTTGTCTTTTTACGATTTTCACGCTTAAACTCACTCTGTGTGCTTGTCCCCCATTGTCCAACCCCCACTGCTTGTCTCATATGTTTTTCATACCAGCTGTGGATTCAGTCAAAGGTGGTTTTAATATCTTATGGGCTTCTTGTGATTAGGAACTGTCTCTGCGGCACGCCCCTTCCCCTCTCCGCTCTGCATTACTGTCTCAGGTTTATTTAGGAAGTGCATAGAGGAGGGAGAAAAATCAGCCAGGGTGGGGTGACTGGGCAAAGGAAGGGGAGGGAGGGGTGCTTTCCCCCCCCACCCCTTTGGTTACGTTTTCTCCATGGTGATGGGCTGCTCTTCTAGAGGAAGTAGGAGGAGCAGGCAGAGGCAGTCACAGCACAGCTCAGTTTTAGTCAGGAATGTGGCTGTTCTGTACTTGGTTTTATGTCTGACTTTTGTCGGTGTGTGGACTGTGTTGGACTTGAGCGCATGTTTTCACTCAGAACCTCTTTTACTGAGAAATATTTGAAAGAAAAAGTCAGGAGGTTATCAGTTGCCATGAGATGAGAGGCTGTCTTGAGTTTGACCATGAGTTTGAGTGTGTACACTTTTTTCAAGTGACCATAGGACTGTGAGTGAAGTGCAAAAATGCATAAGCTGGGTTTCAGTTCAAATACAAATAAAACTGTGATGTTGCCCCAAATGGATGTGATTATCACCCACTGCCAAAGGCAAGACACATGTAGGTTTTTGCTCATTTGTGTGTGTGTGTGTGTGTACATTTGTCTGATTTTAAAGAAACTCGGAACGTAATCACTAGATTAACGCCTGCAACTGATTAACTAATGGAATCAAACCAGTTCAAGATGGCCGTCACAGCTGACTGAATTTAGACAACAAAATCTCAGCTAATTTGACAGATATTAATCTAAAATGTTGTGTGGTTTTGGCTGACTAACGTCTGCAACACATCCTTTTTAGTGCTATACACAATGTTTTGCATTTTCTGTTGATGTTTACCCAGTTTGTTAGCAAACTATCTCATGACCTGATCTACTGGATATACTTGAATGAAACTCTCAGAAAGCTGGACTTTAGAGTTTGTAACTGAATACATTTGGGCTGTATCTCAATTCAAGGGTTGCAGCCAATGTGTGGCACATTTGTCTGTCGTTTTACATCACTGCATTGCTGGCTGTCCCAATTCGTAGTAAAGAGTAAAGCACTAGCTTATTATAAACACAGTAAACAACCAAAATGCCTAATCATTCTTACAGATACTGAGCTAAATCTATTGTGGTCGTAACTGAGAATCATGAATTCTATCACATCTTGCAAGCTCTCACAATATTGCATAAGACCATGCATAACATTGTTTACTAGGTTTAGTTAAAGTGGCTAAAACTCTGGCCCCTCTTAGCATGAGGTGGTCTTAGTTTAATTTTCTGGCTTGAAGAATGGCAGGTGATAATGCATTCATTCAAGGAGTCTTTAATGTTGTATCTCGAAAGCCGTTGATCAGTCACAGCACAGTTACTGTGTGCTTACCCAGACAGGAAACGGATGCTGAATCACATTATTTCAAATGCAAATTGTAAAAGTTGTTTCCATTTTCTTAGTGTGCATAAAGGGTTATTTAAGACTGGTTAACCGCTACCTTAAGTCAGTGTAGAAACCTGTTTGCATAGAGTGATTTTTTTTTTACATTTCACCATGCCTTGTTTGCATTTAAAATAAAAAAAGGAAACATGTGTTTACAGTACAAAGAAAAAAACAAGCTGCTTCAGAGTACAGATCATTTATTTTCTCTGCTCTGCATACATTGGGCCCTTCTGAGGGCTTAATACAGAAAAGGGTCTGCATTGTTCAGTCCGTTTGGCAAACTGCCCGACTGTTGTTTAAAACGAAGTCTTCTGGATACATCGGCTTCCTTCACAAAACGCTCGTCCAGTTATGTTGTTGAACGTGGTCGCTGCACACATAACCAGAGGGGAATTTGAAAGGGGATCATATCCAATGCCTTTCCTGACACTCAGGCTCACCAGTGTCTTGTTTCTCTTATTGTTTGGCCCTGGAGCTGACAGCTGTCATTATCTGGAACTCTTACTAGTTATTGCTCAGATAGTGTAAATTAGAATTCAAATGCAGCCAAATAACTGAGCATCTTATTTTTCTCACCATCAGACGTGGCAGAAGTTTTGCTTCTGAGTCGAGTTCTAAACCTGGTCATAGCGTTCCTTGAAAGCCACACTGGGTAAATCTGTGTTTGTGAGAGTCTTTCAGAGGGCACGCTTAGCCGCATGCATTCTTCTCACAACCTCATGGACGAGCAGAGATGAGCGTTTGTGTTCCCCTACTCAATACCTGATTTATTCTTTATATCTATCACCTCCACACACCCCGAGCTGTGATTTTGATTTTTTGTTTAGCTGCTGTTTAATTGCATGAGCAGGCGGAGGTGTGACCTTCAGCCTATTTTGTCTCAGCATCTGTCCCTCCCACTAATCCTGCTTATCAACAGAGCTCTCCGTATCAGGGACAGCAACACTGACACATATGCTCCTGTCTGGATTTACATCAGAAGCAAAACATGACTTAAAAATATCATCTGTGCTACTTCTACTGCATTGTTTATTAATATAGTACACAATTAGCTAATGCTGCTTTTATCCACTTGTAACTACAGGCAGTCATCTTAAAAGCAGAAACTTTCTTACAAATAAAGCACGTGCACATTCAAATCCAGCACAGCTAAGTGTGGCTAAAATAGAACAGTCCTCCTCTGTTGAATTGGGGGGAAAAATGGCCTCTACGTTCCATTTTCCTCTCTCTGTTCTGGAAGTCTGGCTGCTGTGTTCTCTTGCTCCCCTCTGTGGGAGTTTTTTCACAGTGCAGCCTGATGCGTCCCTCTGGCTGACGGTGCGTAGAGGTCGCTTTAGCGCAGCTTCTCAGGACGTCACCCTAAAAATCTTCCACCTCGTGCTTTTTCACCCCCCAGGAACCTCAGCTCAGTCTCGTCAGATAAACCGGGGAAATCCTGTCAGTTTTCTGACAAGTTATGAATCATGTGCTGGAAATACCCCACTCTCACTATGATTTGTAAATTCATATTTCATATGCTGCAGGTTTTTTCTTTGTTCATGAAATGATTAAAGTATTATTAGTCATTATCTACTTATTCTGTCACTTAAATTCAGCTGACTTGTTTCTCTTTTTTTCTTTTGATGTCCTTGCATTTTTAGGCCTTGTGGATGCACTTAGATGTCTGCAATGACTGCTGTGGCTGGCATGCCTCAGTGTTTTGGACTCCCTTTCTCTGGACTCAGTAGGACAAGAACTGATCAGCAGAGAACGTCATGAGCATAGTCATCCCAGTAGGGGTGGACACAGCAGACACCTCGTACCTGGACATGGCTGCAGGCTCAGAGTGAGTACCTCCAAGCCTTTACTGTTCACCCACTTACATCTCTGGTCCATGCCCCCCACTAAACATTCATTCTCAGTTTGACTCCACACCTTTTGACTGCTTCTGTTTTCATATCTCACCTATCTGCGGTGTCATTCACATGCTTTAGAAGCTGTTTATGTAGAATTTATACTATTTTATGCCTCAGCATGCCCTCTGTAAAATTGTTTGACTCTGGTCTAATGGACTGTCCATATTGGTAATTGATTGGAACTATTTCCTGTTACATAGACACACAGTGTTGAGCTTTTAACTAAATCTGCTCTCTCAGAACTGTTAACAAATCTACAGCGTGTTTGGCTTTTTAAAACTAAAAAGTAAAATCAAAACACAGAAAGAATTGTGACTTGAGCGTCTCCTTTCTGAAGCTGCAGCATGATGTTTGCACATGTGTACACTGCATTCAGTCAGTGAAGCAGAAATGATGTTTGGAGCCATGGCAACAAGCTTCCTGTTGCCCCTCCTCTTCGTTTCCCATAGTCTTGTCAAGGACATTGCTGTGTTTTTTTTTTTTTCTTTTCTTTCTGGTTGAATAAATTAAGCAAGACGCTCACATATGACTAAAGAATAACAGACGTCATCTACTTACGGAGGGGCTTCTGTCTCTTTAAAGGAGGGCCAGCCCACCCCTTTTTTGCCTTCATCAGAGCTGTTGCCCTGACAGCTTGAGTTGCTATGGTATCTGCCTCAGTCCCCTCCCTCCATTTTGCACCGCGCATGGCTTTTTGCCATAGCCATTGCCCTGAGTGACAGGTGGTCCTCACACAGATATGGCGTCTTAAACAGTCCCAGTGTGCCCCCCCCCACCCCCCGCCTCTCATTTCTGCAGAGCTCCGCTGCCACCCGGGGTTTTGAAGAGCCCCTTTTTGCCTTGACACTCCCCGACTTATTCTTTGTCTCTGCTCTCCAAGTCTGATTGCTCGCTGCAAATTTATGCAGAGGCAGATAACCGGCTTGAAGGGGGGGCTTTCACCGGCTGCTGCCCAGGTTCAGTCCAGACCAAAGAGAGGCAGCCGAGCTGGACCCGCTCACACGCACGCTGCTCCGCTGACAGTTTAAAGAGCGCCAGCTGAGTGTGGAACAGTGGGGCTGGCTACTCACCAGAGTACAGCGTCATGCCGTTTTCACGTTCCCCAGAAGTCTGCAGCAGGATGACCAGCTGTGGGCTAATGCAGCGTATGTCCAAACTGACTGAACCTGGCGTTCATGCACTCGCCGTCAGTGCACGTTGTGTTGCCATAGCAGCAAGGACGGTCTCTTCTGGAGTCGGCTCCATCTATGCTCCTGATTTCTCGATTTTTCTCTATCTTTGCCCACTTCATCAAAAGTTTACATTCTAGTTTACATCCATCTCTTTTAAAATCTTTAGGATATAGTTTTCAGCACATACCTGATAGAAACATAAAGTATGACTGAAACTTACACACTTACTCATATTTTCAGACACAAGCATTAGGCAATATATGATTTTACTGGAGCATGATGATGACTGAATGTAAGCCTGCAACCCACCCCCAGTGTCTACTGACTCCTTTACACATTTCAGTAGTAGTGACATGAATGATCCAATCGCTTCACCTACATTCGACTCACACAAATTTACACAAATATGCTTTCTCTTTCACTCAACAAGCTGGCTTACCTGCATTTTTTCTGTCACTCATAAAGTCACTGGCTGTGAGTTCATCTCCTATGAATTGTTTGACCTAAAAGTTCAACATAAGTTTAATCTAATATTAAACATTTAATATAAAGTGTAGTTTTTGTCTAAATAAACTTCAAAGTGCAGCCCCCTCAACATACTTTTGAATACCTTTTTTAAATGTACCTTTTGTGCACACAAGTCACATTATCTGTGTGACAGTTGAGCTGTTGTGTGCGCACACACCCCGTTCTTTGGCACCGCCTCCAGACCTCATGCACACACTTACGTTTTCACTTTGACACTGAAGAGTTGAGCGGTAATACACAGGAAGTGTTGCACAGCACTCTTTCGGCGTGCAAGGAGAGCATTAGGGTTGAGAAGAGCTTACACAGGTATTGTAGCACTAAATTACCTTGGACTTGAGGGAGCGAGGAACAAGATTGTGAGACACGTGTTCAAATATTTACCTATTTAAGATTAAACAGCTTTTTTTTTAATGATCCTTTTAGTCCTTTCACCATGCTGCTGTCAAAAACGTGGCTTGTAAAATTTGTCAGTTGTTGAGTCTCACACTTGTGCCAGCATGCGCAGTCATTTCAGAGATTATTAATGCGTTATTTATTCCAAAACTGAGATTTTTATGTGAATTTTACCTTGTTTAATTCAACTTGCTGGAAGTTTTATACTTTTTTTTTTGCCACATAAACAGCAGATAAAAATCAACCCATCACATATACCCATGCTCTGTTGATTTTATTTGCTCGTGACTTTGGAGCAGTTTTCTGCACAACACTGTTAAGAGAAGGGTCAAGTGCATTTTAACTTGACTGAACATGTGGACACCTTACATTGTAAAGTTACTCTGCATGTTTCCCTCTTCTTTTCCTTCCACTCCTTCATACCTGACCATCTTGTCTCACTCCATCTGTTTTGCCAGTTCTATACCCTAGAAACACCTTCTCAGCAACTGACAAATAGATTAATCGTACCATAATAAGGGTAGGTTGAACTGGTTCTATCAGCTGCGCTGTAATCTTGAGGAAAGTGGATCTACTGGTTTAGCATGAATAGGCTTGAAAAAAAATGTCAGTTTTGTTTTTGTGTACGTAAGCCAGTAATTGTTTCTGATGTGCAATGTTCGTTAAGTGATGAAACAGCAATTTAGATTTTTATTTATTCAGTACAGTTGATGTGCTGTATTCAGTCATTACAATGACCAGTTTCTCACTAATCCGCGTCTTTTGGAGAGTACTTTGTGAAAGTATTCTCAAAAGAGGTCTCCATGTCTTGAAATGTTTGCTGGGATTGTCAATTTTCTGTAGCAGAGGCTTGCAGCCTTGTTGCTTCTTTTAAATGTCCAAGACATTTATTCAGCTAATTTTCTGTTAAAATAATCGCAGCGTCATCTTGAGCTCTTCTCAGTTTATTTTGCGTAATTTTAGACCTCCTGCAGCTGTATTTTGACACTTTCACAGTGATGACAAAAAATATCCAGATTCAAAACCAGGCTGATGATGAATAACTACAAAAACACGGGTCCAAATCTGCTTCAATTCATTTCAAAAGTGTACTGCAGTAGAATAAATAATAATAAATATGGTTGTGGCTTTCATGGTGGGTATGATGTAGCAAAGATGAGTGACAAAATAATAAATTTGGCCTTTAAAGTTTAAAACTTTTCAGCTTTCATCTCTCAAAATAACTTTGGCAGAAACTTTGACCCAAGCTATGACATCATTACCATTAAGCTGTTTTTATTAACTAACAATGTATTTTACTTGTCATAACAAATATTGCAAACATTTTAAAATGGTTTCTGGAAATCATCTTAAGGCCACAAACATGATGTTTTGTAAACCATAGTGGTGACCTGACCCCAGCTTTGGGAACCACATGCCTAGAATTCAGTTTTGCACACAGACGTTCCCACAGAAATAAGTGGCACTTTACACAAATTAGCCACACAAAATGTAGCCGTGCTTCTAGCTGGTTGCTTGGTCGCAAACACGAAGACTCACAACCAGAGCTCCCCTGCCAATCATGTCCAAAGCGCCTTTTTGTGTTTGTTGAAATGCAGGAGTGACACGTGATAACCTCATTATCAGTGTTTTTCATTCAACTGTAATTTGTATTTTTCACCCTTGATTTTTTATTTTTTTTTGCTGCCCAACAGACCAGAATCGGTGGAGGCCAGCCCTGTGGTAGTGGAAAAGTCCAGCTACCCCCACCAGATTTACAGCAGCAGTTCTCACCATTCCCACAGTTACATTGGCCTGCCTTATGCTGTAAGTATGCACGACTTGAGCTAATATGTCGTTTAGTTTTCCCACTAGACTGTGTCACCACATGACAAGATAAGGACCAGTAAATGAAAACTCTAGGTTTTATGTCAAGGCATTAAAATCTTTTATCCTTTCTAAGAAACTAAAAGAATATTGACTAATCAAATCTTTCCATCTCAGCGTGATACAGGAAATTATTAGTCTTTACTGCTTCATGTAACAAGCTGCAAGTAATGAAATTTTGTCTGCAGATTTATTAACTTTAATTTATAATTTGTCTGCAAAGTCGCAAAGAAATGAACCTCTTGTGGTCTGTAAACTGTCGCTGTCAAATCATCAGTACATCTTCTACTCCTTTTTAAGGACCACAATTATGGGGCGCGACCCCCACCTACGCCGCCAGCCTCCCCTCCACCCTCCATGCTGATCCGACAAGGAGAGGGGGGACTGTTTGTTTCAGGGGGACAGGATGAAGCATCCAGGGGCACCACCCTCAGCACCTCAGAAGATGGCAGCTACGGGGCTGACATCACTCGCTGCATCTGTGGCTTCACCCACGATGATGGCTACATGATCTGTTGTGACAAGTGCAGGTAAAATCCTGGCTGAGCACGATTATCACAAGTGTCAACTTGTGTTCCCTTCAGAATTTTTCCTCCAAATGCTATAATATGTTGTATTTGTGCTCAGTAATTATTGTCTTCTTGAACCTCTTTGGCCTAAATGAATGATTAATGGGTTTAAAAAGAGTTTATTAACAGCCTTGTCTTGTTTTTCCTAGTGCCTGGCAGCACATAGACTGCATGGGCATTGACAGGCAGAACATTCCTGAGACCTACCTGTGTGAACGGTGCCAACCACGACATCTGGATAGAGAGAGAGCCATCCTGCTTCAGACCAGGAAAAGAGAGTGCCTATCCGGTGAGCAAATGTGCATTGACACAACATAAAATCTATAAAAATGGCTGTAATTGTAATTTAAAAAGCAGGATAGAAACCCCCAGAGTAGGTTTTTCTTTTGAAAGCCACATTTCTCAGTGTGAGTTGTACTAAAGGTTTTCTTCGATACCTCAAATATACAGGTTTCAGTTCTGCTTCTTGTTTCCTTGCTGCAGTAAATGGTCAGCTTATTGGTGAGCATTGCAGGTTG
This sequence comes from Anablepsoides rubrolineatus, assembly GCA_031762495.1. Taxonomy (NCBI): domain Eukaryota; kingdom Metazoa; phylum Chordata; class Actinopteri; order Cyprinodontiformes; family Rivulidae; genus Anablepsoides; species Anablepsoides rubrolineatus. The sequence continues at coordinate 10,639,622 of JARVGW010000346.1, read as the reverse complement.
TAAGTTGTGTCAGGGTGATGCCTCTTCCTCCTGCAAAAAGCATAAAGCCAGATTTTCCCCCCCTCCTAATTTAAACGTGGGCCATAGTGACACCTGCTGGGCAAAGATCAAACTACAATTTTATATTTTAGTTCATCTTCTCTCATCGAACCTCAGCTCGCTGCAGCATTTATTTAGTTTCGTGTCAGCGCTGTCTCCTAATAGCTTATTTGCTTGATCAGATGGGGACACCAGTGCTACAGAGAGTGGAGATGAGGTTCCCTTAGAGCTCTACTCTACCTTCCAACACACGCCTACCACCATCACCCTGACAACTGGGCGCCTTGGAAATAAGCAGACTGATAAGAAGCGCAAAAAAAGTGGTGATAAAGAACCGCCAGCATCCTCTGCCCGTGCAAAAAAGGTCAGTTTTGACTCATTCAATCATAATAATAGTTCAGTTTTATTGTCCCTGAAGCTATTTTTACATTCAGTTTTATTGCTTTCTATGCAGGCCTTCAGAGAGGGATCCAGAAAGTCCTCAAGAGTAAAGGTAAACTGGAAGCAGCTGCTGTTTACCAAGTCCTTTGAAACACTCCCATTAAAGCTCTGAGCGTAAACATGAACTGTTTTTTTTTTTTTCCAGGGTGCAGCTCCGGAGCAGGAGCCAGCAGAGCACCCGTCTCTGTGGGAGAATAAAATCAAGACGTGGATGGAGCGTTACGAGGAGGCCAGCAGCAATCAGTACAGCGAAGACGTTCAGGTCCTGTTGCGTGTTAAAGAGCAAGGCGACGGCAAGAGCCTGGCATACAACACGCACCCAGCTTCTTTTAAACCTCCAGTGGAGGTAGAAACCTTCAATCTCAACCCTTAAAGAAATCATATTTACTGTTTTTACTTGTTTTACTAAACTTCGTCAGATTTATGGTTGTATACAGCACTGTTTTTTTGTTTGTTTGTTTATCACTTTATCAGTGCCTGTCCAAGGTTTTTGCTTATGCCATCTATTTTTTTATATATATTCAGAGTCAAGTTCAAAAGAACAAGAAAATCCTCAAGGCGGTGCGAGACTTGGCCCCAGACTCCCTCATCATCGAATACAGGGGAAAGTTTATGCTTCGACAGCAGTTTGAGGCCAACGGATACTTTTTCAAGAGGTCAGGGCGCCTGTCGGAAACATTTTTTTTTCTGTTCATTTCGTTTGTTTTCTGTTTTCTTTTCGCTGAATAAGTTAAATAGGAACACACGATGTAACCGTGGCATATTATGCAAACAGTTTCCTAATTATACGTTGACCTCCTTTTTTTTTTTTTTTCCAGGCCGTACCCATTTGTGTTATTTTATTCGAAATTTGACGGAGTGGAGATGTGCGTAGACGCTCGCAGCTTTGGTAACGAAGCGCGTTTCATCCGTCGTTCTTGCACCCCAAATTCTGAAGTACGCAAACACGCCAACACTGTTGTCATTCAGCTGAATGTAAAAGCGCTGAGTTTTATAATAATCCATTGCTCTGACCCTCTCAGGTACGGCACGTTATTGAGGATGGAATGCTACATTTATACATTTACTCACTGCGGCCCATCCCCAAAGGCACAGAGATCACAATTGGTTTTGATTTCGACTATGGCAACTGGTGAGTTAAAGTCGTAAACTAAATGTTAATGTATCTCCTCTCTACACTCAGTCCCCTTCTAATTGTTATTTATTATTTTGTAGTAAATACAAAGTAGACTGTGCGTGTGTAAAGGGGAACCAGGAATGCCCGGTGCTGAAGCACAACCAAGAGCCCACTGAGAACCTAAGCTCCGGAGGCAGACGCAGAGGGAGCCGCAAAGACAAAGAGTTGGTCCGGGATGACCCAGCCCAGAACCAGAACTTGGCTTTAGACGGAGAGGGGAAGGGCAAAAGCATAGGAGACGGCAAACAGAGGAAACTCTCCCCGCTTCGCCTTTCCATCTCAAACAACCAGGTAAGTTTAATAATATTACTCAGAATAAACCCATCATTTACTGACTCTTTACAAACACCATCACCTTCATGCTCCATTCAGTTTTGTTCGTAGAATAACTTTGCATGTGTTTTTCCCATCGTTACTCACCTTTTTGATCCTATTTAGTTCTTTGTATTTCTTTCACCATCCTCCCTGTATGCATTCCTATTTGTCCCTCTATTCTACAAAACCTGGTGCCAAAACCCCACAAGACACTTCAGTGTCACTTTTCTGATGGTGTTTGTGGTAGTGTTTAGCATTTCTCTGGAAAAGGGGCAAACGGAACAGCTCAAAACCTCTATTTCAACTTGCCACGTCTCAGACAAGTACTTATGAAGAGGACTCGTTTCGAAGGTTAAATTCAGACAGTGTTTGATTTGCTTTGTAAAGAACTAGTTTCAGGAATGAAGGTGTTTCCTCAGAGTTGTCAAACATCTGTGGAGAAGAACAAATGACCTAAATGCTTCGTTTTACTTATTATTGGTTCTATAAATACACACTTGGAGGGGTTTGTTGTATCAAATACAATAGTTGTTCTAAAAGGTTTCTAAACAGACTCCCAACTTCTGAGCAGGCATTTCTGTGTTCAGACCACTAAGGATGATAGCAGCTCACCCCCCCTTGTATCCTCGAAGAATTCTCCCCTTAGCATCTTCCCTTCTCCCCCCCCTCACACTTTTCACCTCTCCTCAACTTTCCACTGTTCCCCTCTAGTCTGTAATCAGACTGAATGATAAAAGCGCCACACTCGGCTCTCCCCTCCTCTTACAGGATCCTGAGTTATTTGAGGATCTAGAAGACAAAACCTCCATTAGCAGTGAAGTAGAGATGGAATCAGAGGAGCAGATTGCAGAGAGGAGGAGGAAGATGGTAAGTCTACTAAGTTAGGGGCTACAGCTTTATTTTTTCTTTTGCTTTGCAGCCACCCTGCAGAAAAATAAAAATCAAACTAAAAAAAAATAAAAATCTAATTCTGTTCCTCCTGGTGCCAACTTAAATACCTGTCTGCTAAGGGCTTGGATTGGAGCAGCTTTTTCTCTTCTTTTCTCCCATCAATTTAGCCTCCTCTTCATCATTCATCATGCTAGGCTTCCCACCACCTGTTGCTGTTTTTCTTTTCTTTTTTTGTATTTATATTTCCATCCTTTAGTTTTGACTGATTTCCCTTACCGCTCTGACACTTCGTGCTTGTTTGTCATGAAGCAGCCATCATTTTATGTGTTTCTTTTTTTCACAGACCTGCAGAATAATGTTCTTGTAAAAAAAACAAAAGCACCTCCTTTCACCGGGAGCGAAACCCATTTAATGTTTTGACGCAAGCCTAAACGGCCTCTCAACATGCATTACAGTTTCAGCACAGCACTCTTCTAACCTTCATTGCACACGTGAGCCTGAAATGGCCCAGTCGTGGTATGAGCCGCTCTCCTCTCCCTCTGCCAAACGGCCTCGTGTCCCCGAGAGATGGGATCATGCACACAGAGGAGCACGATACACTGAAACACACACGCTCTCTGGAAATCACCCTGCAGTCAGTTTTCATTTTTACACAGTAGATCCAAGGTGTAAAGGGCTTACTCATCTTTGGGCGACATACAGTTCTGCTAATCAGCTACAGAAAGACAGATAGATGACAGGAGGGAAGCTGCAGAGCGTGGAGCCTTGTTGCCAGGGTCGTATTGACTCTGGGAGATCCAATAAGCTGCCTTCTGTGCAGTGGGCTTCAGAAGGGAGTTCTGGTGCCGAAGTAAAGAATTCACACACTGACGGTCACCAACACAGACGATTATTGTGAATGTTGTAAATCCAGGCTGCAACAAGGTGCAGGGCAGATAACTGGTAACTGTTGGCTCCATATTTTGCACAATTTAGCTCCTGCCAGAGCTATTATTTTAAACTGGTATTGTCCTGTAAATTGGACATGCAACCTAATCGTTGTTTTTGTGTCTGGATGTCCTGATTTACTGTTTGAGTCAACAAATTTTCTTTATGTAATTATGAGTTAAAGTTTGTGTTACTTTATAAACACACAGCAGGATTATAACATGGTCTAGACTTAGCCTGTAAATGGGTAGGAGCTAGGAAAAAAACGTAACATTTAATATTTCTTTTCTAACTCTGCAATATAAAAAAAGAAGAGTTTTAAACCAGTATGTTTTTATCTGTATTTGAGAGTTATCGCAATTTTTTTTATTGCTTGCTTTTATTGTGCTGGGACCTGAGTACATGTTTCCCTCTATCATAATGCATTTTACCAATAAACAAAGCTAACGTGTTGCCTCGGTGTTGAGCTTAGTTTCTGCTTTTGTCACGCTAAATATTAGCATTCAAGCTAAACCTTATTTTAACTCTCTTTCTCCTCGTTTTCGCCAAGATCCTCGTCGTCTTCCTCCACACAATAAATGCCAATATTATTGTCCTGGAAGTTTCACAACAAAATGAAAGTGTTGTTTTTGTTTGCCACAGACAGCCGCTTCTGTCAAAATAAAAGTCGTAACAAACGACCATTTAGTGAAATTATTTCTGGTTAATTTGCTTGCTACAAGACCTGCGATGTGGCGATGATGCAGGTGCAGCTCTAGTAGGAGCTTGTTATTGAGAAAGCACTGCAGTGATTACTGTTTCAGCTGAAACTAATTTATTTATTTGATATAAGGCAGTTGTAGGATGTGGAGATGTAACTCTTGTCTTATTTGGTCTATATAAAGCACACTATATATTAGAATAGTGATAATTAAAATATTTTGATGATATCAACTTGAACAAGTGTTTTGAAAAAATTAAAATGTTGAAGAACTTTGTAGGATTGCGTTTAGAATTGTTTGTGGAAACAGAGTCGATGTGGAAAAACTGGGCTTTTGAGAATTGGATATTGAGGAAAACCAAACCTCGTTTTCTTGTTAATAACTATTTTATCAGGCTAAAGCTGGTGCAACGGGTTCGCCTTTTTTTTTTTTTTTTTTGCTCCTTCCTCCACCTGTCTGCATTCGCACCTTTGCTACATTAGAACTGCTTGTTGCTGTGCGGGCCTCGCCATCTTCCATCGCCTCTTCATAGCCTTTCAAGACTAACAATTGCGCATGTTTCTTCATCCCTTCTTCCCAACTCCACACCTGACCCTCTGTAGACACGCGAGGAGAGGAAGATGGAGGCCATCCTTCAAGCATTCGCTCGAATGGAGAAGAGAGAGAAGCGCAGGGAGCAGGCCCTGGAGAGGATCGGCACGAAGACGGAAGTGGGAGTCCGCAGTGATATAAAGGAGGAACTTCCCGTCACGCCGGAAACAGCAGATTCCCCAGCTGTCATGCAGGTGAGAACTCTGTCAAAAACACATGAAACACGATGTTCTTTTAGAGCGTATGACTTGCAAAGTTGTCTTTTCTAGGCACCGCTTGAAATAAAGGAGGAGCCAGGTCTGAAGCCAGCCAAGGTGAAGCCGTCACGGAACAGGAAAAGTTTCTCAAGGAGCCGCACTCACATCGGCCAGCAGCGTCGGCGAGCGCGCACCATCAGCACCTGTTCCGACTTGACTCCGAGCTCTCCGGGTGAACCCGTGGAGCCTCTGAGCAGTGAAGCCCCCGAAGGAGAGACCCCTCCAGCGCCAGAGCCAGACACCCTCGCGTCACATGTCCCGGACAGCAGCCCCCCACACAGCAGCTCGCCGGCTCCTGACCGGAACCGCACGGGGAGCAAGAACTTCAAAACAAAAAAGGTACAAAAATGAGCTGCCACAAACTGAAATGATAGATTTGTTTGATGAAAAATTAGATTATTAAAGTATTATCTCTCGCTTCAAACCAGATTGTCATGAGTGAGTGGGTGGGAGAAAAACAGCAGGACCGGGGTGCGGTACGGACCCCCGAACCTGCCCCTGAGAGGCCGCTGAGAATAAGCAGCGACCCCGAAGTGCTCGCCACCCAGCTGAACGCCTTACCAGGCATGACCTGCTCCCCGCAGGTCTACAGCACGCCCAAACACTACATCCGCTTCTCGTCCCCATTCCTGGCCAACCGCAGCCCCACCACTCCCGGGGTCCCCACCGGGAGGCGGCGCTCTCGAGAGCTGCCGGAAACGCCGCCAACAACTGGCTCCTGCAAGAAGGTACCAGCTGACGCTTTGTAAATGTTGTTTCTGCAGCTCGTTGAAATCAAACCTAGATTTAAAATGTTACTGAAATGGTGTGCATGTTGTTTTTTTTTTCCTCAGCGATGGTTGAAGCAGGCCTTAGAGGAGGAGGGGTCTACCAGTCCAGCCAGACGCTCCAGCATTCTGATGTCCAGTGACGGCCCCCTCAGCCCCTCCATTAATGGTGACTCTGACAGTCCTGTACTCTACAACGGCACTTGTTTCATACCAGGTGGGTCTTTGTCATATTCTATCCCGTATAATAATGTGAATGATTATAAAACATTGATAGTTCAGTTTAGTTTAGCTTCGATTTCCACTTTCAGACACACCAGTGACAGAATGCACGTCTTTGTTTCCCTTAGAGTTGCCCACCCCTTTGAAAAAGCGCCGTTTGAGCCCATTAGACGCCTGCATATCCGAGAGCTCGACGCCGTACGGTTCCCCCTGTGCCACGCCCACCCGGGCGGATCAGTCAGAGGCACCCGGAACGCCCGCCTTACTGACCACCCCGCCTCGGCCCCGAACAGAGGAGCCTAGTACAGAGCCCCTACCCAGCACCCCAACTAACACACTTAATGCACCTCAGGAGGTAAAGTTGTCTTTAGCATTTCATCTCATTTTTCTTGTATGAATGAAAAAAGCTAATTATATTTTTTTTGTTACAGAATGAATCTTCAGAAGATAATTCACCAGAGGTTGTCCGGAAACCGTGTTTGCAAGAGGTGGGCTGGTCGTTGTACTCTTTTAGTATTTGTTTTATCCCTTATGTTATCAATTAGTTTAGATTTACTATTAAAAGATTAAGAGTTTAAATACACAAAACATTAGGGTAAATTCTTTTTTTAATAGTATTTTCTGACACAATTGAAAAGTTTCAGCCTTTAATTTTTTTAGTTCTCACATAAAATGCTATAATGATGAGGTTTTCATCTGAGGCTGCTCCTTTCCTTCCATCCTAGGCCGATCGTCCTCCTTCGTTGGTTTCCTCTCCCTGCATCAGAGCTCCCTCTGCAGACGGACTCTCTACAGAAATCAAAGTCTCTGTTTTAGAGAGTCCACAGCTTCCTGCTCCTGACTTGGTGGACTCCGAGGAGGACCGAACAGATGGCGGGGTCATAGAAAGTCCAAGCGAGGCGTCTTTAAATACAGAAACATGTGCTTCCTCTTACTCCGGGTGGATCAAAAGCCCGGAGAGAGGCCCGACTGGACCAGCTGGCCTGAACTTCTCTCCAGTCAACTCAAACTTAAGGGACCTCACCCCCTCCCACACCCTGGAGCCCCTGGCAGCTCCCTTTAGGCCCGAGCCCTCAGCGGGGCCCTCCACAGGAACGGGGTCACTGGCTGGCTCTCAGCCTCCGTTCAGCGACGCCCAGGGGCCGCTCTTCTACCCCTGCTCTGATGAGGGGCCCGCGCTCGCCGGGTCACGCTCACTGAACGGGGACGGCAGCGGGGATGGGGGGTCGGCACAGAACCCCCCACAAAAGAAAAAGGTGAGGATTTCTTCTGACCTTTCCATCTTTGTAAAAATGTATGTACTTTATATTGTTTATATTTTTAAAATAAATATAGCAACTAAAGTGGATTAGCTGTTCAAACGCTGCCCTCTACTGTTTTAATGTAGTTTTGCATTTTGCTTTTAAGTCCGATTGGAGCTCAGCATTAGCTGGTGTTTAAAGCCTTTCTGTTTACTTACAAATCCAGCTGTAAATGTTGAAATGACCATAAAGATGTTGTTTTCAGGTTTCCCTGCTGGAGTACCGCAAGCGACAGCGAGAAGCTCGCCGCAGTGGCTCCAAGACAGAGTGCAGCTCCCCCGTTTCCACCGTGCCGCCTTTGACCGTGGACGCCTTCCCCATAACTCTAGAACCGCCCAGCGAGCCCCCTATACCCCCTGCTCCCCCAGCTCCCATTAACACCCCAGTGAAGGATCCGCAGACGAGCGAGGAGAGGGAGGCAGTCGGAGAGAAGGAGGGAGGAGACGGGCAGTGGTACGTGCTGTCAGAAGAAACATTTTGGTAGTTTTACTCTATTAAATGGATTTATTAGATTATTTACTGTGTTTTTTAGGATGTCGTCAACTTCTGTAGAACAGGCGAGGGAACGCGGCTATCACAGAGCTCTGCTGCTCACCAAAGATAAAGACACAGGTGAGGATAAAGATGAATTCAGTGAACCAGAAGAAAAGCTGTTCAGCCGTCGGCTTGTTTTCATGATTTTACGTTTTTTTTTCTCATAGATGGTGAGACAGAAGGAGAGACGACTGCAGTGAGAGAGTGTGCATCGCCAAGTCTCCAGAAAACCCCAACCCACACAGTGAGCAGACCTGAACCCATCCTGGTGAATTTTGTTGTGTTTTTAAATGTTTTGAAGTGAAACTAATGTGTGCAATCGTCCCTCACAGCCCTGCTCTCCTGGTCCTCCTGCTCAGCCTTCCAGTCGACCAGTGGTGGAAGATGACAGCGACGGTCAAGCTTGGGTGGCAAATTCGATCAACAAGGCCACAGGACCGAAACCTGCCCCTGTTACCCCCACAAAGCTGCACCCCACCCCGCTGCCCTCCTCTCCTGTCCATTACCCAGGCCCCTCCCTCCTCCACTCCCCCAAACCTCAGCCTCAGGGGTCACCCTACCGCAGCCAGAGGGCACTGTTCTCAAACCCGCCTCAAAGCCAGCCCCAGGCTCAGCCGGGCCCCACCCCCTTTCCCCAGTACACGGCCCAGAGCGCACCCCCACCGCCTCCCCCTCCCCCGCCGGCCTCTGCGGCCTATTTCCCCGCTCAGAGCCCCTCCCCAGCCGGACCCTTCCCGGGGTTCAAACCGGCCGTGACGCCGCCCTACACGCCGGGCGCTCAGCCCCTGATCCAGACTCTTCCCCACGGCGTCCACTACCAGACCTCAGCCGTGCCGCCGCCTCCCCCTCCTCCTCCCCCGCACCCCATCCCCGGCCCCACCCTGCTGCACGTCAACCTGCAGCCCCCGCCCATCCAGCAGCATCAGCTCATGCTGACCACTGCCCCTCCTCCCCCGCTGCCCCTGCAAGGCCAGACCCCCCAGCAGCAGCAGCCGCCTCCTGCCGGCAGCGCCCTGCGGGCCCTCCCGCCGCCGCCCCCCC
>JARVGW010000346.1:10587815-10624175 GCA_031762495.1 Anablepsoides rubrolineatus | reverse complement strand
AAGTCCACAAAACACATGTAGACTGGTTGGGCGAACTCCCATGAACCCTCCAGGACCCTGCTGAGGGTGTAGAGCTGTTCCACGACCAGGACAGAAACCACACTGCTCTTCCTGAATCCCAGATTCAACTATCCGACTATTAATGCTCAAGTTTTGAGCAAAAAACTACTATCAGTACTACTAGTGCTAATGAGTTGTAACCATTTTTGCTAGCTGTAGTGGACACCTTGATTCTGTCTGACCCATATTGGTTAAAAATGTCAGAGCTACATAAAATACACACAATAGAATTGTCCACGTTTCACCTTTAAAGTATCCACAGTGCTGGTGTGAAACCCTGGTAGCATCAGACAAAATCGCTCCGTGTTGTGCAGCCTTCGCCAAAATGTCTCAGCCATAAATCACAGAGCATCGAGCATCATTAAGGCTCAAACGATGACAACCAAGTTTCATAACGGGCCTTTCTGAGAGCGCACGGGATAATGAAGGCCCGGGCCCTCGCATCAGTCTCCTCGACATCGTCCGACACCAACATCACTCATCGGGGCAAAAAACACACACATACACTTTCACACGTGGACTTATCCGAGGCCGAGTTTCAGACGGGTCACCGCGTCCTTGTCCCGCTGCCTCACTCGGGAGGAGGGAGGAGGATAAATCAAACGGCCGTCCTCCCCATCCCAACCCGGCGATCAGGAAGATAAACCCCCGATGGGAAATCTATAAAGCCTGGCCTCGTCAAAGACGTGTGGGAGATAGAAGTAGAGGACAAGATGCGATGACGACTTTGAGCGCCGTGAAGATAAATAGATCAGATGGTCAACGACGCCTCTGTCCACTCGCTGTTCACCTGCTTATAAATATTTGTATATTTTTTTACGTTAGACGAGTTAGAAAGCTTTGTTATATAAACATGAAATCTTCAGGTTAACCATTCTCAAAACAGATGCATCAAACCCTTTTATGTATAACTTGTGTAAATGTTTATCAAGCTAGTCTTTCTGCAGTTTTTGTGCTTTTTGGACAGTTTTTATATCAAAAAGTCTTATCTCCTTCAGGACACTCCAGCTATGCCTGTTGCTACTTCAGCAATTTATACTTTTTGAGATTATTAGCTTTTACTGCCGTTTTTTTTCTAATTGAAAATATACAGAACTGTCTGCAACATCCTTAAAACTTTCAAAATGTTTATAAATCTTTACTGTACTTTTTACCTGTTCTGGTTGTGTTAATTTCATCTGCTTTTGCTGATTTCAGCTTTTTCTGCTTTTTTTTAGCTACCGTTACGACTATTCTTCTGCAAATTTAAACTCTTTCTGCTATTTTAAGCTTTTATGCTTCTTTTATGAGTTTTAGCTACTTTTCAGCTAAATTCTCTTTTTGTGACAATTTCATCTTCTTACTGCTTAATTCAACATCTTTCTGTTTCTTTGTGCTTATTTCTAGTTTTTAAAGCTATTTTAGGCTAGTTTAAGCATTTTCCAGCAAACATTTTAAGCATTAACACTGTATTTTTGCATCATATGCAAATTCTAAAGTATTGTTTACATCAAATGCTATTTTTCATTTTTTCATATGTTCCTATTTTCAGATAATACTTTATTAAACAAAAAGCTTCCATCTTGAAATGATTGTATGTTTGGTTTCAAATCTGAAAGCTGTGTTTTACAAAATTACATTACAGTCAACAAAAAACAAGAGAAGATGAAGAAGGAAGGAAGGAAGCAGCCAAGAAAAGCCCACAGACATGCTGGTGAATCAGTAAATGCAGGGATAATTCGCTGTGTATTTGGGATGTTTGCATGCAGAGCCGTGATGTCTGATGGATTAACTGGATTACCTGATGAGACAGTGAACAGACAAATCAGCTTTACAGCAATTTAGCAAAAAGAATTGTTTACAGTTAAAAATAACTCGTTCTGGGTTTGTAAGAAAAGCGGAAAAATTATCATATCTACATAAAGAAGATGTAGAGTTTTCTTGCCTTTACGCTAATCTCGTAGTTTTACATAATCATTCATCTTTCAGATTATAAATTTGGGATCACACCAAATTTGGGCTTAATATTTGTAAATTTGATTAAACTATAGCATTTTTTTCTGAGTTGTTTGTCTAAATGTTAATGAGTTATAGATTTACAGCTGAAATCAGTCCACTAGTTCACGAGATATTTTGCTAACAGACACAAGCGAAAACATCCCCTGTCATTCTTTTGACACATCAGCGGTGATGCTGTAACGATGAACCTTCGCTGTTATTCATTATATTTGACCTCATCTGTCATGACTCTGATTGTATGTCCATTAATAAACTACTTTATATGCAGTTTTTGCTCCAAACTCATAAACATTTTAACACCGATATGATGAGGATGTTGTAAATATGCCCTCAGCTGTCGCCTTTTTTTGTTTTTTCAACACCACAGCGCCCTCTCAGTGCCTATCCGGGCAGAGATTAACAGTTTGAAGTAACTTTCCTCTCCTTTTTTTTTTGTCCTCAGGTCTTAATTAAGTGCTCGATGTCACAATTATGAAACGGAGGAGAGTGGAGTTCGCTTTAGACCAAATATTAAATAGCAGAGGATGAGAAGAAACGCACTGCAGCTGAGCAGTACAGACGGTTCTGCTTCATATCTGCAGGTTTGTGTGTGTCAGATAAGTGTGTCTTTATATGGAGCCATTAAACCAACGGTTAATGCAGATTAAATTACAGGGAGTAAAGCATGTCTCTCCTCTCATGTCGGAGTTTTGGAATGAAATTATCTCTGACTGAAAATACTATACATTTTTGTTCTGGCTAATGTCGCGATTAGCCACGGCAGCCATCTTGAATTGGTTGGTTTCATGAGCTTTATTTTGCTAACTGAGAAAAGTTCACTTCTTTTTAGCAAAAACTTTGCTTGATCCATTAGGGCTCAGACTATATGTTGGGCATCAGTCTCGGCTATTACTACCCAAAACTTTAGCTCGGTGTTGGTCAAGCTGACTGAGTTAAAGCCATTTTTTGGTGGCTATCTTGAGTGCATTCAGTTTCTCTAAAAACTATTCACTGGTTCATAAGATATTTTGCTAACAAATAAATACTCTCAACAGTATTAAGACTTTTAGGTGTTGTCATAATAAACTCTTCATTTATGACTCGATATTTGACAAACTGCTTGACAAAACTGACTTTTTGTGCTGCAAGACCTTCATTTTTTAAAAATTCGCTCCAACAGATCAGTGGCAACAGCGGCATTTAATTTTTGAGGTCATCCAAACTGGCTGCCATGACCAGAGTATCTGAGCCATGACCTGCGGGCTCAGAGTGTGCTTGTGACGCGCCAGGTTTCGCCGCTCACATTCAGCCTGTCTCGTCTGATAAAAACTAATGGGGGAACGTTGGAAGTTTCCAGTCGTCTGAGGTTACAATGAAAAGAAGACCTGTTCAGGATTAGGCTTGTAAGCTTCTAGGAGCTGAGCGGTCGATGTCAGGGCAGCAGGGCAACCCCCCTCCCCTCCCCTCCCCTCCGCGTACCTTCCATCCTGGTTTCACTAATTACATTACTCCTGAGGAGAAGGGGATAATGAAATCCTAATGAGGCATGGATGACTTCAGTGTTCTGCATTCGTCCTCACCAGGAGAAGCAGTGCAGGTTTTTCAGAAATCCTGTGGATTTGCATACATTGTGCTCTAAAAAACCTGTTTCACAGCAGCTCTGTTCTGCAGGAAAACACACGGTCACAGGGATATCCCCCCCCCCCCCCTCATTCATAACGTCATCTCAGATTTATGAGGAAAAGGACATGCTTATCTATTTTAATTCATCACAGCAGTGAAGTCAGACGTTCAGAGCTGTTTCCACGTCTGTTTGAAACAATCTGAAAAAGTTGGGATGTTGTCAAACAAATCCTATTTTATTCAGACCATCCAGGTCCTTTCGGGACTAAAGCTCATTTCCAACAGAATGAAGGAAAGTAGAAAACCATCCACATATAAAAGTCTCTCTGATGGTATGGGGGTGCATCAGTTCTTATGGCATGAGCAGCTTACACATTTGGAAAGGCTTCACAGTCAAAAATATATTCTTTAAGCTCTAAGTTTTATTTTATTTTTGACATTTGGGTGCTTATCCATGGGTGCTGTAGCACCCTCAGCACCCACGTTTCCCTCACATTTAAGCTCAGTGTCTTTGAAATCAACAGAGTTGGAGGCATTTCTGTGTTGGATGGAGCTGATTGGCTGTGGCAGTCATTTTCTTGACAAATTTTTTCTGAAACTGTTATTTACTGAAAGTTTCTGGGCGGGAAATAAGAACACGGTCATTCATGAGCTTTACAAAAAAAAAAAAAAAACAGTTGCAGAGTATTATCTCCTCCTCTGGGACGGTTTCCTGCTCCTCGGGATTATCACTTTCCCCTTCTGGGGGATTTGTCATTGATCCCTCCTGCAGTGGGCAGCAGCCAAGCTATTTACTGACACTCCTTCAGGGAGCCAACACGAGCGCATACTGAGAGCATCTGATGGCTGCTCCCTCTTCTTCACTGGTCAGAAACGTTCCAAGCACGCCGTTGCTCCTCTTCCTCTCCTCCTTCCTGTTCGAAGCTCCTCTAAATCCTCCTGCTGCTCTGCAACTAGGACCTGATTAGGAGCCGCAGAGAATCCTAGAAAGATCTCGTTATCGCCCCATCATTTCTGCCTCAGGCCCCTCCTGTCTGATCATTGGCGAACATCATCATCCTCGTGCAGTTTTTAAAGGCCAAAGCAGTTTCGGAAAATGCCAACAAACCTCTAAAAACTCTCAAGAGTAGAGATCAGCGCAGAGATTCTGAAACATTTTTTGTGTCCTCTTTGTAAAAAAAAAAAAAAAAAGCGATCACATCAGCTTTAATGTGGCACTTTTAGGTTTGCTTTGACGTCGAGTTGATGTCTGGAATAGAAGCGTGTCATCGTTTTGCACAATTTGCTCAAGAGTCAGGACAGTTTGTGTCAAAGTGTCACAGACATTTGAAGGCCAATTAGCGGGGGGGAAAGCAAATAAATGGTCCAAAACAAAAATATAAAAAAATATTTTGCTGCCACTTTTACAGAACAGAAAGATAAATTTGCCAGAAAAGTGACTGTCTTACATTTTTGCTTCATATAAAACAATTCAGTTTAATATCTAGTTTAAATTGATGATTCAGCTTTTTTCTTATATTGCTGTAAAAACAACAGATTGTTGTTTTTTTTTATTTCTGTGAAATTACCCATAAAACACCCCAAATTTCTTAATAGGACTTAAATCAGTTAATAAGGAGTTCTTGTTAACTGTTTTTATTGTTTTTTTCTATGGCTGTCTGTTAGCAAAATATCTCATCCTAACCTAAAAAGCTAGTGCCAACAAGTTCAATAAACACTAAACCTAATCATCCCGTCAAGATTGATGCATTCACTCAAAGTTAGAGTATGTGCTGGGTATAACTCTCAACTACTACCACAGCAAATTTGAGCTCAGTATCTGTGAAATTGACTGATTTCTACTCATTAGCATTTGCTAATATGAGTAGATGTGGCAGCCATCTTGAAATGAGTTGACTCCAGAGTGCTTTGATAAAAGTACAAAGGTCTATTATTATTTATCGTTTGTAATTTACCCTGAACCTCAAAGTATCTGTTTTTCTAAAGCATAATTGTCGCCTCAGTCTTCTGGAGAAACACCATCTCTAGATGTCATTTTCATCTGGCCAGCAGCTCAGACAGTCTCTCCGTCTCACATAATCTCCGTCTCTTTGTTCATTCCACGTCCTAACTGCTCTGCAATCAGAGCCGTCAGTCACACTTAGGGCTCCAAACACCTGACGCTTTCCCAATCAGACACACGGCACGCCGGCCTCACCTCACACAGACTCCAGTCGCCTCCGCCGCTCCGTCTGTCCATCACGCCTCGGATCGTTTTCAGCCGCAGCCTCAGGATGTAATGATGTAACCCCTCACTGGAGGCTTGTTTGTTTTATTATTTTAGCCAGTCATGAAACAAAATGCATGGTGAAAGCTCACGAAGATTTACTATTTCTTTAAAATGACATTTAAATCCCAGATTATAATTAAAATTCTGCAGTGTTTCTGTGATATTTGACTCATTAATGGTTACAATGTTAAATGAATAAAACCACATCAGATTAATGATGTAATGATGTAAAGATTTACAGGTTCAGCTGAACCAGAAAGAGAGATTTCCTTGTGACTTTGGTCCAAAACAGAATATTTTATATAAAGTTTTTTGGGTTTTTTTTGGAATCGGCTGCTCTCATTAGTTAAAAAAGTGAAACAAAATATGATCAAAATCTTATATAAAACTTTAAAAGATAACGTTCATCTCTGCAAAAACTCTTACTATTACGCTTTAATATTTAATATACAACTGCAGCATTATTTTTTAATACTCTGTGTGTTTTATTATGTTATTTCATTACTTTTATTGTTGTTGCATCAAGACCGCGCTATAAAAAGAGCCGTGCAGTAAATCAGTTTTATTATAATGGTAACGCACTTATCAGATGGTTGTGTTTAGTGATCTTTGTGTCAGAAAACTGTGTACTGTCCCTTTAAGATCCTCATCAGCTGAAGGAGGTGATCTAGTTTCTTAATCCGTGGCTCAGATTGGAGCTCCAGTTAAAATCCTCCACTGCTTTGATTCATCAGCCGGCGTTTAATTTGTCTTTTTATCAGGCGACGGCGGGCATTAATGGTTTTTCTCATGTTTGCGTGTATGTGTCTGTTAGCTAAATATTTCATGAGCTACAGAATGAATTTTAATAAAAACAGACATTTTAATCACTGGACCTGCGTCTTGAACTGATCAACTATTGCAGTCAACTTGATTCAAGATGGCCACCACAGCCAACTGACTTTAGAAAACACAAAAATGTCAGTAACTAAATACATAATACAGATATTAACCTCAAATTTGGCGTGGTAGTAGCTGAGATTAAACCCCAACACATATTCTGAGCACAAACAGATTGGACAAGGTCGTTGTTTGAAATGTTGCCATCAACTATTTGTAGTTCCACCTGCATGTCTCTTAGCAAAATATCTCATGAAGTATTCCATGAAATTTAATAAAACTTTAAGGAAACATTCATTAGTTGTCCATCTATAACTGATTAAGTTTTGGAGTTTGATGACGATGTTAGTCTAAATTCTGTCAGCAGTGTTGTGGGTTCTCTGGGGGGACGATAGACTTTAATTGTTTCTGCTTCTGTAATATTTATTTTACTTTGTGTGACCTAACCTCTGAGCTGAAACAAACAGATATTTTCTCTTTCAGGTGCACGCTGCGGGGCGGGCAGGTCAGAGGGAGCAGAGAGCAGGATGACAGGATTTCAGTGGAACACTTCCAGGTAAACAACAACAACTCACCGCTGGCCTCTGCTCTGCGGTTCAGGTGTGTGACATCACCGTAAAGCCTCTCAGACTCTTCCTGTTCCTCATTACAGTCTGTGCGTGAGAGGATAATGACTGAGCTCACTCTGCTTTAATTTGGGACTCACAACCACATGGCAGATACATAGAGCACACATTAATGGAACTTTTTAAAAATTATTTAATTGTTTTATCATCTGACATTTATTTCCAAATACTATCAACAATAAATGCTTTCATTAGTGCTCTTTTTGGGAGGTTTTTGGACAGAATTTGTCTTGTTAGTGTGAAAAATAATGGATTGAATTCAAATAAATTGAACGAGCATTCTGTAAAAATGTGGATACGACCCACTGATATAGAAAATATTTCTGTTAGCACTCAGAGTATATGGTGGGGATGACTCTCAGCTACAACCACATCAGATTTTAGCTTAATATCTGTGAAATTTGCTGAGTTATGATCATTTTTGAGTACCGGTAGCTCAGTTTGTTATGGCGACCATCGTATCACCTTTTCAAATTTGGTGTTTGTAGTTGAGTTATTCACAACATGTTACTTTTTGTGCTTGAGTTTTGCTTCAGTGTTAACTTTGGAGTCAACCCTGTTTGTCTGTTAGCAAAATATTTAATTAACAACTGAATGGATTGTGTTGAAACTTTCACAAAGTAATTATTAGATGTACACCTGAAACTAATTGTGCGAATGCTTAAAAAACATTCACAATAGAGATTTTTTTCTTCTCTAAGTTTTTTGGCACAGATTTTGTTCCACTATTTCAACAATTCATGTAACAAAACTTTAAGTCCTTCACGAAATTCTGGCTAAGACTTTTAGTATTTCAACAAATGTTTTAGCCGTTTTTGTTCTCATTGAAAAAAGAAACGAGCTGTTTTAAATATCCTTAAAACCCTTCAGAATCACTTTTTTGTCTTTTGTTCTGGTTTTGCTTTTTTCCCCCAACTTCTTTTTGTTAATTTTAGCTTCCTTTACCTTCTTTTGTCTTTCTGCTCTTTTCAGCTATTTTGCAAGTTGAATTTTTCTGTTCTTCCATCAGCTTCTTCCTGCTAATTTCAGCATTTTTATGCTTCTTTTAACTGTTTTTTGGGATTTAGGTTAATTCTCTAGCAATTATCAGCTAATTCATCTTATCGTGATAATTTCAGCTTATTCTTTTAGCTGTTTAATTCAGCAAACCTGTTCTCTTTCTGCTTTATGGTGCTAGATTCAGATTTTACAACAACTTTTTTATAATTTCAGTTTTTTATTTTACTACTTTACATCAAATTTCAAAACTCTTGTACATCCTGTTTTTTTCTGCAAAACATTTTCAGCATTAGGCATTCACGCTACAGTTTCACAGAAGATGCTAATTCTGAAGTTAACATTTGGAGTCAGCCCATTTCAAGATGGTGACAGCAAATGGTCATTAGACAACACAGAAATGGTGATAAATCGCTCAATTTGACCAATTCTGAGCTAAAACTTAATGATGTTGCAGCTGGAAGTGTCCTTGACACATACTGAGAGGAAGAACAAATTTCAGATTTAGAAAAAAGTGAAATAAAAAAAGAAAAACTCCCCACAGGAACTTTTCAACCTTCAGACTCAGGATCAGTGCTCATTATCCAGCCTTCTCCACAGACGCAGCACGACGGCGTCTGTCCGTCCCTGTAATTTCTCAGACGCAGTGTGACGGTGATGAGCCGCACGGCCCAGTTACTCCTGACATCCCTCTGAAGAGGTGCACATTTGAAGTCTGCACGGCACAGCGAGCATTCGCGTAATAATATCAGCCGGTCGGGCGCCGCTTCAAACGGTGTCATCACGCATCAACCGGAGCGACGGCGCCACACACTGCGTCTTCCGCTCGCTCACGGCTCAACACGAAAACACGATGGAGCAGTCCGTGCCACGAAAGGAAGCAGAGAGTGGCAGCTGTGCCCCGTTACAGCTGTACTTCCTGTTATTCTGGAAAGCAGCGTTTGGATCAATGAACCTCCAGCTACCAAATGGACCTTTTATTGCTTGGCTCAGAGTGCCAGCTCCCCCACCCCGCCACTCTTGAGGACCACTTAGTGGGCAGAGAGCACCACAAGGAGAGCCATTTACTGCATGGTGAGCTGCTGTTCAAGCTACCAGGAAATGAACCGAGTGTTGGAGACACTTCAGCAGCACTTTGAGGAGCCCACTTCTTATTCCCTGCATTTTTATGGGATTTCAGCTGTTAAAATACAAACAAGTCACACACCACTTTGAGATCAGGTCGGGGTTTAGGAGACCCATCCAGGTTTTCATGTGTCTGCAATTCCACATTGAGAAACATCGTCGTGATCTGGTTTTACAATGGTTTAAAGTGGGGTTCTATGGAAAGGTTATGAACAAGTAATATCCTACTTGTTGTAGACAACTGTTTGAACAAGGGTTTAAAGTGGCTGTGACAATGAGATTCTTTTTAATAAAGTTATAATATTCAGAGAATAAATTTATCTTACAAGACATGTTCATTTTCTGTTTCTGGGTCGCTCGGTGTGGACTGCCTTCAATTCATGTCACTTTGTTTATAAAGTAGTCCGCGATTACTTTTGTGTTGCTGTTAGTGTAATACAGTAATCTTCCATCTACATTAAGTGACGACTAAATCTGTCAATGCAGCTATTAATAGAGTATTAATAGAGTATATTATAGAGTATATTATAGAGTATATTATAGAGTATATTATAGAGTTACAGATACCAAAGTACGACTTTATTCTCGTAATAAAAAAATATCTAGTAGTATGACCCTAGTACTCTCATAGAAAGATATAATAACACATTGCAAAAAATAAAAAAAATTCACGCCACTGAACATTTGTTGAGATTTTTGCTTGTGCAGAAACAGGAAGTGATGACACCTTCTTTGTTACAGTGGTTAACAACGCAGACAGGAGTGAAGAATTTGATGGTTTTTTTAAGATTACTTTGAGTCACTTTCACTGATGTGTAAAAAAACACTACATTAGCTAAGGAGTTATTCCAGCAAAAATATGATACTGAACAAGAACTCCCCCATTCTGAACCAAAAATGCTAAAGCTAGCTTCAACTGTTTGCTTATAGCTTCAATCTTTAGGTTTATTATAGTGTTCACATCAATTGCTTTGAAAGGCAGCAGCAGTGCACTCAGACTAGCTGTTAGCTTGTCCTCTTTCAGAATTTAACAGATTTTTTTTCTGAACCGAAGCTTTTCAAAGAGCTATCTAGAACAGGTAAGATATTCATTGTTCATAACCTTAGAATGCCACTTCAAAAGATCTGATTCTTTTAAAGACTAAGGTGATTTTTTTTGTTGTATGTAATTTATTTATATATTGTGTTAGGCAACCTTGTGAGTTTTTAGGTTCTGCTAAATCTGTTGAGCTACATGTTCTGGAAAAAACTACTTGTCCATAGTAAAAGGACAGTTTTGTGGTGATGCTGGGACATATCCATTTTAATACACCGTGGCATCGATGTCACAAGTCCAGAGATGGATGAAGCTAAATTTTTATGGCTGAAGCTCAATTTTTCCAAGAAATGTTCAGTTATTTTTTGTGGGATTGAAACATAATCCATCTGGAGTTTACTGGTGAGGCTGCATTATTAGAGCAGTTCTGAAACAATAATGAGGGAGCTCGCAGAAATCAGGTTCTGTCCCTCGTCGACTGATGCGCAACAGAGTTTCCAAACTGGTGGAGAACTTTTTCTAGGAGCATCAGCCGCCATCAACATCTGACAAACGGTCAGAAAATTCAACAGTGGCTCCAAATACAGTAATTGGTGTAAATTCAAAATTTGTTCTTTCGAGACTTTCAATTTTAAAAAGCAACAATCCCGAATGTCAGGAAAATAGAAAACAAAGACAGTGGAGTGTATTTTTCATATTCATTTCAGTTGTAATAAATAAGGATTTACTGATCGATAAGCATCTCTCAGTCACATTATTCTAACCCTTTATAAATGACACTTAATGCCAGGATGTAGCTCCTCGTTATGAAGCTTCACTTTTTTAGCAACTCAGGAAAATGGTGTAAAAGCTGGTTTTGGGGGTAGAGTGCTGATAAGCAGTTTTTCCTCAAGTTGGTTTTGAAAAAAAATTGTTTTTGACTGATTTATCACAAAAAAAATACTATTTATTTGGAGCTTTATTTTTAAAATCTCATGAGACGCTAGTGCTTAGCACATCAATAAAAGCTCATGGCTTGTTTTTGCTCAAATGACGTCGAACAGGTAGTTTTTTTTTATTATTTTGTTTTTCAACAGTAAAAATAATCAATCTGTTGTCTCAGTATCTAATTTAGTTGGGGATCTTTATTGGCTCCAGGCCTTAATGACGTTATTTTGAGCAAAGAACTCGATGCAACTTTAAAACCTGTTAGAAAAATGCATTTTGACCAGTGAAATATAATTTGATGTTATTTTGTTCCTTACTGCAGCGTGCTGCTTGTGAAGTGTCTGTTTTTAGCTGCTAAATGCTGTTCTGTGTTTTTCAATTCTTTGTCTGGTTTTCAGCAATCAAGTTTTTAGAGTGTTTTTTCTCAGAAGTAAAATTCCCACATGATGGTAAATGACCAGGATTGAACTAAAACAGGAAAGTTGAGTCAGACAGAAAACCAAAGACCTTAAATTAGAAATAAAGCTCTGAAAATCACAGTGACGAATGCAGATTTAGGTAATAAATGGCTAAATAAATTACCTTTTTATTTGCATAAAATAAATACGTTTGGCTCTAATTTTGAGCAAACGATTCACATGTTCAAGTGATGATGTCATTGCCAGTGTTGTTAGCAAAATATCTCAAAACCTAGTGGATGGATTTTAATAAAATTCCCAGAAAGTAACTGGGTTAGTTCTTTAATTGTTTCATGCTTTAGAACATTTTATAATTAGTCTAGCTATAAAATAAACATTAGTTTTTTGTGTTTGACCTGATCGTCTTCCTGCGAGCCGATGTGTGACTCTCAGGAATGAGAAGCTTTGTTCGGCCACTAAAACCCTGCATCGAAACAAACGGCTGCTCGTTAGGACTGCATTGTGTTGAAGCTCGTTGTGCTTTCTCTTTAGGACAATGAAACACACAGCTGCCTCTGCTTCAGACAAGAAGGGTGCTTTTACAAACAGAGTGTAGAGCGAACTAAATCAGTGCTCCAGCTAACCTCTGCTCCTGATCATCGCTTTTCTGTAACCACTGTTCAGGGGTGTCTTATAGAGCCACCATCCTGCATGTTTTACTTGTTTTTCTGCTCTAACACCGGATTTGAATGAATGGGTGATTAACAGGCTCCTGCAGAACTTGAAGAGGCGATTTAGTCATTTAATCATGTGTGTTGGAGCAGGAAAATAAGTAAAACATGCAGGATGGTGGCCCGCGAGGACCAGTTCCAGTCCTTAGTTGGTGAATTGTGCTATTCCTTCAAAATACATTGCTCTCTACAATAAATCAATCATGCTTCCTCTATTGTCTTCGTGTGCTACTTTTAGTTTTTAGCAACCATTCTGATACTAAGTTTTAACCAGAGATTTGCTGCTTTTAGTGTTTTGGCAGCATTTAGCTGTTTTTAGCTTATTGGTAATTTTTTTATTTTTACTTTTAGCTAGCCTTTTTAATTGTTAACTAGATGGTGGTTTATTTTATGTATTAGGGCAGTGTTTCTCAACTCCAGTCCTCAAGGCCACGCTCCTGTATGTTTTAGTTGTTTCCCTGTTCTTTAGCAGGTCTTTAAGTTGTACAGAACCATGTCAATCAGTCATTCATTCAAATCAGGTGTGCCAAAGCAGGGAAACATCTAAAACATACAGGAGAGTGGGCCTTGAGGAATGGAGTTGAGAAACACTGTATTATTAGCAAAAAAAAATTTTTTATTAATCATGGTTAATCGTGAATTTAGCCGATACCTATTAATATGACAATTAATATGTCACCATCACATGGCACTAACTGCACTAACTACAGTGTCAAATATTAATTGTTGACGTTTAATTGCATTCCATACGATTTTGCCCAACCCTAGTTTTAAATAGTATTCTGCTTTTTTTAAACTCAGTTTAAAAATTTTCATCAAATTCAATAAAAGTCCTTTAGCACTCTTACTGATTGTCGCAGAAGTTGTTGTTTCTTGTGATGTCTGGTGGTCAGGAGGCTCACGGGACACACTTCCACTCTGAAGGCAACACAAAAAGGCAGAAAAGCGTTCCCTCCACTAATCTGACTCTTATTGTTTATGACATTTAATTCCCATCTGAGCTCAACCTGTTTTTGTGCTGCAAGCATCTGTGAAGGTGCACAGATCAACGCTGGAGGATTATTTATATACGCATATTATTCAGAGCCAAAGATTGTGCTTTAAATCTCTTTGGTTTGTTTTTTCTTCCTCCCTATGGGGATGTCTCACACACACACACACACACACACACTAAATCTCATCTGTCGATTAAAATAAAAGCTTCCTCATTTTCATAGATGCCACTTGTTTTTTTTTTTTACCATTTCTTCTTTCATCCATTGCGCTGTAATCACTCTTGAGGGTTTCATTGACCTTGTTGCACCTTTTGTTTATATTTTCCGCAAATTATCTTTCTTCCTCCTCATTCAAATGCACATGACAATAACAGCTAACAGAATTCATAAGACATCAAAAGACTTTAAAGAGGAACTCTGTCGGTTTTACACATCAAAGTGTCGGCAGGTTTTTTTTGTTTTTTTTTTCCTCAGCTGTGAAAGTTGAACAATGTTTTGCTGCTTTTAGATGGAGCTGTATGATACTGCACAGATCCAAGGTTTATAATTGTTGGGAACAAGTTTAACATCTTAGCAGATCGCAGTAAGAATTAAAAAAGGGTCACTCGATTCAGTTGTCTAAAAAAATGACAGCTTATTACTTACTGTCACAGTTAAGTACGTCCATAAATCTGTTCTACTGCAACACATCAACATAATGTCATTAACTGCTTTAAGGCATTACGAGGACAGGCAGCAGCCTAATCAAACACATTAATTCACTGGTCCTCTGTAAACATGACTGCCTCAATAAAAGCACAAGTTTTGTCAGTTTGCTGCTCTGGAGCAAACATGCTGATGTTTCTAAACCTAGGCGTTATACTGTAAAAAAGCTCATAGTAATGCTCCTAAATGGTGTCTAATTACAAAATAGCCAAAAGAGCATCTGTTGTTCAATCTCAAAAATTAAACAAAATAAACATCTTGCATTTAAAGGGTCTCAGCAAAGCATGAAATCCAATATTTATCCAATGTTGAATGGGGCAGAGTGAAAGAGTTTATGCCAGTTTTCTTGAATATATTGATATGCAATACTAAAATGCAGGTACGGACTTAGTGTAAACAAACCACTTTTATCTGCGTACTTTACTCAACATATCTGAGCGTACATACGGACCAAGACATCAAAATTGTCTGATTTTGCGATCGGTGGGCATTACCATCTTTGACTATATATTCAGTCACTTTAATTTGTTGCCTTAATTTATATTCACATACCAAATCTTTGATTTTATTTTTTATCTTATGAAACTAGGTTGTCCAATTTCAATAGTTATCAATATAATTCATTTGAAACAGAAAACCAGAAGTTTACTTCATACCTGCCAACATCTGCTGACAGTAATGAGGAACACCTGTTTGTTAACGAGCAGCTGTGGACTAAAACAGTTCTAAGGGGATCCAGGGGTATAACGAACCTTGAACAATTTATAAAAGATAAACTCAAAACTGCATTTAGTTACCTTCATAAACCTGAGTAACCAGTGATTATTCTACAGACTAAATCAACTTTTTGATAAAAAGTTATAAAATATGTTTTTTCATCCCTCATTTGTGGCATCCCAGATGGATGGTGCCCCTATACTGCCTGTGTTACAGGCCGGCCCTGTCTGTAGGTAAACAGATGCAGCTGTTTAGCTTGAAAATGTTTCATTTAGTTAACATATTAATATTTTATTGTTTAAAAAATGTTACACAGATAATTTTGTTAGACCAGTGCTTTTTAGACTTGTGTACACCCTGAGCCATTTTGTCATACCACTAGTACCCCTCTGTCAAACGTAATGATGATTCTCCAAAACTATAATGTTCTACAACTGATTATTAAATGAAAATTATTTATTTAACCCCCTAGAACATTTAATTCTCAGGCATTTTATTTTTTTCAACTCAAATTAAACATAAAGATAAATATGTTGCCTTGAAAGTGAATAAGTTATAAAACCAGATAATGGCAGGTGCAGAAAACAGCAGCATCCAAAATACATCAAATACCCCAAATGAGCAAAGTATTCCACATTTTATATAGGATTCCATTTTGTGTCAATTTCGTGATTCCGTCTGCATTTTCTCATTGTGTAAATCACAGGGCCCTACAAATCTCAGTCCTATTTTTATGTATGTTTTTTTACACAGCTGGGAAATTTTTCCACGTACCCTAATATGCAGTGTACACATACCCCTGGTTAGGAATCACTGTGTTAGACTATATATCTTTGACTGATCTTGCTTTGCAATGAATACTGTCCATTCTCAGTCATATCTCATATGGCAATTTTACCATCCCTTGAGAGGGAGGGGAGGGAGAATGATTTGCATGTGAGTTCAGTTTGCACTTTACTTTTAAGTTTAGTTGATATAAATGTCTTTAAAACATGAAAATAATAGGTTAACTTTTCAAGTTAATAAAACATCACATTAGCATTTGATAATTTCCTGCTGCAACCATCATATGATAAAAACAATTGTTCCTCCACCTGTGGAGGTGCGAGCATCCTACCTGCAGCCAGCTGCATCCAGCCGCAGATCTTGTACACAGTCCCGGTGCTGCAGAAGAAGAAAAG
Source organism: Anablepsoides rubrolineatus (assembly GCA_031762495.1). Lineage (NCBI taxonomy): Eukaryota > Metazoa > Chordata > Actinopteri > Cyprinodontiformes > Rivulidae > Anablepsoides > Anablepsoides rubrolineatus. Next base: position 10,607,930 of record JARVGW010000346.1, on the reverse strand, counting down.
CGCGAAGCAGCCGATGCAGGTGAGGACCAGCGCCATGGACATGGCGATGAAGACCGAGGCAGCCTTGAAGGCGCCGGAGGGGATGCTGCTGAACTCGGTGAAGCTGCCCTGGCAGGTCAGCTCCCGGGTCGTCCCGCTGCCGATGCAGTAGTGGAACAGCCCGAAGTAGCCCGCCTGCGGGGTGTTCACGCCGTCCCCGATCCAGTAGGGCTGGATGAAGCAGACCACGTTGACGATGGCGAAGAGGATGGTGAAGATGGCCCACAGGGTGCCGATGGCCCGGGAGTTCCGCACGTAGTTGGTCTGGTAGATCTTGGCAGCCTCGGAGGCGGGGAGCATGGTGCTGGTCGTGCTGGGGGCCCCGGGGACCATAATCTGCGCGCTGGGTCCTGCACGATCACACGAGCATCTGCCTCATCTGGTACCCAGCAGCACTTCTTCCTCTTCTTGTTATTCTAGGTTTTATTTCTGCCACAGTTGAAGCCGGAGCATCCCCGCACTCTCGCAGCCGCGGTGTTTCTGGTTTTGCGCACCGATTTTCATTCATCAGAGTCTGCAGAAACGAAACGTGCGCTCCGAAGAAAGCACGAGCGCCAGGAATCCACGCGCGGACGATTTATTCTCCATTTGCCCTTCAGCTCTCTTAAAATGTTTTCTAACCTGAGTCAGGTTGTTCCGACAATCCGCTCCTTCTCAGGGGAGGGTGTGTGTGTGTGAGTGTGTTTGTGTTAAGAGACCTGAATGGATCCGTCTGAGCAACAACCGCAGCTGAGATCCTATTGAATTAAAGTCGGAGGATATCCGTGGATATGACACGGCCAGCCCACATCCCTTAATCCCATTCTGACGTTTCAATCCAGCGAGGCGCGAAATCTCAAACAGACGCGCTGATGTGAAATGAGAATGACTCAGTTTAACAGACATTTCACCTGATCCAACATAGGAATTTAATCTAATTTAATTTAAGTTAATACGCAAAAATGTTCAATTTAGTTTTTATTGTTTTCATTTTGATTATTACATAACTATATGGTTTAAATACATTTATCTGAAAAATTTCTGTCTTCGCAAATATTTGACCCATCATGTCGAAATAAGTCAAATTTGGTCAAAATGACCTAATTACATTTTCAGATTCCTGGCTTTAAAAGCTACATTTTGATACCGATCATTCTGATATCATAAGTACATCCATATATGTGACTTAATTTGTCTTGTTGGTTACAATGATGCATTACTCTTTGGTCTGAATCCTAATTTTATGTAAATATATTGAGTAAATTTATATGTCAATATAAAGAGGAAGCGTCAAATATTATTTGTATATTAAGATTTCCCAGTTGGAAAGAAACAAAACATTGCTAGCTCACAGGGAAAATTTCCAAAATCTTAAGGCGTTTTTCCTTAAAAAATATTTAAAAACATTTTTGTTGCTACTGCTCAAAAATGCTTCAGAATTATTTTAGGATTATATTTCAGACAGTTCATTCAAATGATACATGGATAAGGAATTCATTCCTTATATTTGAACAAAACACAATTTTTGCACTTGTTTAAATCAAATCCCTATCTGCCTGTTTCTCCACGTTGGACTTAACCCTCATTTCGATGTGATGGCTCTCATATTTTCTGCAATAGCTAATTCAAAAAAATTGTCAAGAAAATCTAAACCCTGCAAATGCCTTTACCCGTGTTATATGGTTATACAGAAGAAAAGCACCTTACGGTAAATGCGATGTGTTTTTTTTTAGCTCACTGGCTTCAGCCCCAAGTTGACAAAGTAGTTTATTTTATTTAAAAACTTTTGACCGCTATGCATTAATGTTAATAAAAAACAGCAGCATAAAAAAAGACGAGTTTAAGTACCATACAACAGTTCTGCATACTTTTCAAACATTTTTTTTTTACAATAAAATCACAATTTCCTTACATTTTAACCATCATGTAAATGTTTTGGACATCTGAACTACATTACCCACAATTCCTTGCTCGCTTGTGATTGGCTGGATACAGGGTGACAGTTTCCTGACGCAAATGCGCGCGAGAAAGAAGAGAGCTGTCGGCTTCTTGTTTCCTGCTTTAAATGGTATTTCCACAGCTTTTAAAGCTTGTTACACGGTTTGTTTTCATTTATAGCGCTTTTGACAGTTGCTGATGTGTATATAATTTATAGTTTTAAACGTTTTTACTCGTATGAAGCACTTTTTCATCAAATACCGGTGTTGCCTTTTAGCCTCGTGGAAAAGTATTTTTTTTGGCTAGCTGAGTTGATAAAGGTAAGTTGATATGGTTTTAGTTGGATTATTTTGAACTGCAGTTTAAACTGAGTGGTTTATGGTTGTAGTAGGAGGATGGCAGGACTGTTACAACAGCCAGGATACGAAGAGGAGAGACTACAGAGAATTTCAGAGCTGTTGCCCTGCAGGGAGGTCCAGGCTGGGATGTTGCTGTCTATCATGGGTCAGGTAATGATTTCTGGGCGACCACATGACAAGAGTAATGACAAAATAAAGTTCATATTATTTCTGCTATTGTTTCTTTGTGATTTAGTAAGAGATGTGATTAGATTATTTCCCACCGTGACTAAAAGCCCTGTCACATTAGACAACTTTAGCCAATTTATAAAACATATTTTACGACTAAATTTCTAATGAAAGTTGTCTATGTGTTCAGTTTGTTAGAATTACATTATGTACATGCCAAAAAGAATATTCCTGTTGATTTTTTCAATTCCATCTTCAACGTAGAGAACTTTAAAATGTTCATAAGTTGGCAAAGGTTGTCTAGTGTGACAGGGCCTTAAAGTTAATCTACCTGCTTATACACCTTTTAAATAGTGTTTGTTGCTCGCCTGTTGGACCAAAACTAACTCTCAAACTTTGTATGCTTTGGTGATTTTTGAGAAGCTAGTCTATCAAATTCTACAAACATCATTATCCTCAATTTTATTTATATAACATGTTTAAAATCAATACCAAAGTGCTTTACAAGCTGGTTAAAAACAATCAAGTACAAATATGCGACAGGTGGTTCTACTGAACATATGGATAGAAGATCTCAGCGTTATACAAGTCAGGACAATCAGGTAAATAACTGAAAATCAAACCATTCAAATGTTTAAAAGTATGTAAAAGTATCTTAAAATCAATACAAAAATCTGATAAAACTGAGTCGATGGGGTCATGCCCATTTAATTACAAGCAAAGGTATCAATCTAAAGTAGCGGGATGTTATTTTTTTTTAAGTACAAGTATTTGAGGCTGGTTTCTGGGCTTATACCAACATCAGCATTGAGACACAACTATATAAATTTAGCGGTGGACAAAATTGCAACAATTTAAATTTATATCAGTTATTTTATGTGATAATTACAAACCTAGAGGAAGCTAGTGGTATGATAGAGGAAGCTTCCTATGCATGTGAGTTTATTACTTTGCTGTATTTAAAATATTTGTTATGTTTATAATAGTTTAGAATTTGCCACTGGATTTCTAGTGTCAAAATCATGTAAAGTTTTGATTATTTAGCAAAAGAGCTAAAGAGCTTTTTTTTATTTGTGTTCTTCCAGCCAGAGCAGTACTGCTACCCTTCAGTCTTCATCTTTGGTCATCGATCCTCAGGGAAGAGTTATGTGATCGACGTTTTATTAAAGGAACTGGAGGTGAGAGAGACGTTTTCTGTCCAGCTATTGAATGTCTTTTTTTTTTTGTGCTTGTTATATATTCCTGTATTTATGTGCAAAGTAGGGAAAAACAATGCTGTGCTTTTCTGCAGGATAATTCGTATTTCAAAGTTTATTGAACGCTATAAATTACAAATAAAATGTCAGTAATACAGTAAATAATACACATCAAAGGAGTGGATAGATGTTGAACAAGCCTGTATTTGAACTTCCAGACTCTTTCCAGCTTATTTGAACCTTTTGAAAATATTAAGTAATAAAGAATCTGTTTTATCAAACCATTGAGTCCTTAAAAATATTAGATTTTATCAGTTGTTCTAAAAACTTGTCAGTAAACTAAACTTGGGCATCACTTGAATACTTTTAATTTTATGCATCATTTTAGAAATGACCATAGAAAATAAACTCTCATTAAAAAGTTTTAATTTTAGAAAAATACAGCCATCTTAAAATGATATTTTTTATGGATTAAAAATAAAGAGTATCTGAAATAAAGGTTGAGCCTTTAACTGACTAACACTATGTTCACACTGCTGGCAAATAGGACCTAAATCTGAATTATTTTTTCTAGCCTGTATGCAACACATATAAGATTTTATATGACTCTCTGAAGATGAGAAATTATTATTTTTTTAATTTGTCCCAGGTCTTGTCATACATAGTGTTAAATCAAATACATGTCTGTTTATTAGAGTGACTGAAGTCTGAACGGTCATGTTGCATTTCATCAAACCTTTGTGTCATGATGTTCAGGGTTGATGCCAATATTAATATTATCAATACATCATGTAGCTTAAAGCTTGAAACTACATGTCTTTAGCTGCAGAACTGATTATTTACATAATCATACAATACTAACATTGTTATAAAAACATGTTGGATCATATCAATGCTATGGGATTGATAATCGAGTTTGTTTCTGTTTTCAGAATCTCCTGTTCCAGAAATGTTAACATTGGAAAGAATAAATATAGCAGTAAATATAAAAATTGTACTATGACAACAGAATCGATCTACACATGCTAATGTGTAGTGTCCGTGTTTACGTCTTTTTCTGCGGGTCACTTCAGGGCCATGGATTGTTCACACTGGAGACTGATGCTGATTACGTTTAAATTATAATGCCAATGACTGTGCAAACAATTAAAATTGAGCATTAAGACCTGCAGTGTGAACAAAGCCATAGTTGTGTGTGAGTTCAGTTTGCAACAACATCAGAAGACTGCATCAGAGTGATGATTGTACATGTACTCCACAAACATCAGCTCATCTTTCATCATCTCTCCGCAGCTTCCTCATGCCTCGGTCAGCTGTGTCGAGTGTGTTTCTGCCACATTGCTGTTTGAAAAAGTGCTGCTGTCCTTCTTTGGCGTCGATGCTGCCTCTCTGCTCCCCCGCAGTCCCTCCTTGTCTGACTTTGTACGCATCTACAAGCAACATTCCTCCCAGTTCCCTGCCAAGCAGACACGATACATCGTGAGTTCTGAGCTTTTAAGCCAAATCCAAGACGTCACTCCTCACTTGGCACGGCAGAATATCCATGTCCATGACACATCTAGTTGTTTATTCTTTGTGCCTCATACGGTTTGGATGATAATGTGATTACTTCTGAGACAAATGCTGAACAAAGCTCCAGATGTTCTGGCCTGAAGAAATGATTTTTTTTTTCTTTCTCAGTCAGAACAGGTGTGAATTTAATCTAGAGCTTTGGCTGAAAGTGTTTGCTCATATATCACATTTTCACTCCCCATAACACTCATTCACAGCTTTTCCTTTTAGTGAGTATAAATACTACAGAGGGAAACATGCCGCGTCTGTGTGTTTTTCAGATAATGGAAAAAGCTGAACTTCTCAGAGATGCTGAAGCCAACCTCCTCCCTGCTCTCCTCCGTCTTCAGGAACTGGTGAGAAAGTACAGCATGTCTTTTGTGACTTTTATTAGATAAGGCTTGTTGTTCCGGTGTGTGGATGAAGAAAGGAAAAGGGAAAAGCTTCATGTGTAAGAAGTGTCCTTGAGCCGAGCGTAAAGAGCTCTTTCATAATGCTGTTAGAAAGGAAAGCAACCACTCACTGTATTTTAATTAAAGACTCAAGTGATAGCTCTCTTTATTTCTATAAAAGCTGAGAATCTGCCTCTAATGTGATTGTGCCTCAGTGCTGCCACATGGTATTTTGATGTGATAATTAGGCTCTAGCTGTATGAACATATGGAGGTTGATGTAAAAATGAAGCATTTTGTAAATCAAATGCACATTATTGCATTAAAACAATCACAGGGTAAAGAGAGTTTGTTGCTGACATGCACATACTGATGGATTTTCATTAACTTTAACATTCTCAATCATAATCTTTAAATTTCCTCTACTTTTGCTAAAATTTCAGGATTTTGTTGGTTTTGTTGTAGCAATAACACAAATTTAAAATTAGCTGAATGAAGCTCATATTGAGCAAGATGTCACTTATTCCTTGAGCAAGTCAGAAAAAATAACCACAATTAATCCAGTTCCAGTTGAAAAGAATAGGACTTGGCCTTAACTTTATTCACACTTTAACCTCATTGACTTTTATTTTCTGTGTTGAACTAATTAGACTCAAACTAACCCCCTTCTAATAATGCTGTTTGTTGCGATTGACAGATTTGGTTTGTTATTGGTAAACATGTATTTTTTTTTTCAAACAGAATATAAAATGAGCCACTTTCTTTTGTGAAGCTGTGATTTTTGTGACTTTCTTCCTGCACACAGCACAAGCTACATTTCTATTTTCTCTCAGTGAGCATCACAGCGAGTTTACAGACTCGCTGACACTTTTTCTTTCTTTTTGGCAGCTTAGAGACTTTGTCAGCATACTTGAAAAAGAAAAAAGTAAAAAGTAGCAGCAAGATGCACAAAGTGCATTTTGTGAAGCGAAAACAAGCCCTCACTCTTGGCTTATTTCTGCAAAGCTGGCGCAAATGTAAACTAATCTCATCTGTTTTTATGAGTAAACAGTTGAAATGAAAATTCTTTTTTTTTTCTTCTCATCTACATTGCGTTGGGGAGCTAAGCTTAGGAAAAACAACATATTTTAGGGACACATGGGAAATTATGAACCTCTACTGTACACCCTTTGTGTTTCAGAACCTGAGACCTCATGATGCATTCAGGTGTAATTTAGGAACTATTGTCAAAACTGTCAAATTTCTTTCACTAATAATAAAACCATTAAGATGAGACATATTTGCTGTTCTGTCTGTGTTCTCTTCAGGTGGAGGACAACGTTACGGTTATACTGCTCAGTGAAATAGTTTGGCACACGTTCAGACCAAACACCGGCTGCTTTGAACCACTCCTGCTCCATTTCCCCGACTACAGTAAAGGTATTAACGTTCTCACACAACACTGCATAATAATGATGCACACTTTGCTGCACGCAATGTGAGATTCGTACCTGTGAATTTATTCTAACACCTCAAACGACAACTGTAGAGCAAGATTTCTTCACAAAGCACCACCTTTATAAATTGAAGCTAGGAGATTCACTTGTTCAGTCCGGTTATCAATTTGTCTGTTGGTAGGTGAGCTGCAGCAGATCCTGTCTAGGGACACACATCCTTCTTATTCAGCAGAGTTTTACTCCTCTTACATCAACATCCTTCTGGGAGTCTTTTACTCGGTCTGTCGGGACCTCAGAGAGCTGCGACACCTGGTCAGAAACACTAAACTCTCCACAATTACTGCAGCCTTTAGGTTGGTTTATTGCATCAGTAATGATTTCTTCTTTTGTCTAACCAGGCTGCTCTGAACTTTCCAAAATTTTGTGAGCCTCTAGAAGCAGGAAAAGGTAACAGATGAGCCTCAATATTTAACGTAAAAACTAGGGCTGCAACTAACGATTATTTTAATAATCGATTAATCTGTCGTTTATTTTTTCGATTAATCAGCCAAATCGTTAAAACGCTTAATTACATAAATATGAGTACATATAAATTAATTTCATTACTGTATAAATTAGGGATGCAAGTTATCAATTAATGAATTAATCTGAAGTTGATTTGTCTTATACATTGACTAACAATAATTGATAAGCAGCCATTTTCTTAAAAAACTGAGTTTTTTCTTGAATCAAGATGGTCTTTTCATAACATGAAGGATTTATTTTTATAATCTCCTGAAGTAAAAAACAGAAACACATTTTGCCAGCTGTATTAAATACTGACTGAAAAAAGTATATTTCTCATACATAAAATGTAACAGAAATTTAGGTTGCTGAATGAGGAAAATAGATTAAAAGAATAAAATATGATTTTTAGATGTAAAACTATTATTAATATAGAATTTATTTACATTTAGCATTTATGATTTTTCTCTAATTCTTTACTTTTTGCTTTCTTCTTGTTGGTTCTGTCTGACTGGAACAGTGTTCTATGACCCAATAAGCGGTTCTGAAGCAGCCCCCCTCCTCCCTTCCTCCCCTACGTAGTCAGACCTGCTGCTCGCGTCTTTTTTTTTTTTATTTCATCGTCCTGAACAGTTTTGCTGCTTAACAAATAACTTTGAGCCTCAGTCAGAAAAAACTGGAGGGGTTTTATATTTTTGGCCCGAGAGAAGGAGGAAACAAATGATGATTTTAGGTGCCCCCCCGGCCCACTAGACGTGTTTCCTCCTCGCAACGCGGCTCGCAGACTGTTATTTAAAAATATAAAACATGGCGTATACTTTTTATCATAACTTCGGTTCTCCTTGGCCTAACCACACAATTTAAACACTGGTTTAAAGTTTGAAGTCTCTACTTTTGACTCGAGAGTCTCAGAGAGGGCGGATCTTTACAGATAGTTTTTTTCTTCCTAATCCTTATTTAGGTCAGCCAGCATTGACAACGCTCTGCAGGTGACGTAAACGGCTCCGCGACATGGCGAGGGACTTATAAATGGCGCGACACAACAAATCAATAATGAAATTTGTTGCCAACGCTTTTAATAATCGATTTTTATTGATTCGTTGTTGCAGCCCTATTAAAAACATGTTTTATTTTATGTTTTTTTGTATCATATTTTCCTATTTGTTGATTTTACTGACTTTAAATTTGCTTGCTGATATCAACATAATATACAAAATATTAACAATTATGCTCTCCCTGTGGATATTTCTATTTAGTGAAAGAGACCGACACACACAAGCTGTGGAAAAACATTGAGCCTCATCTGAAGAAAGCCATGCAGACAGTTTACCTCCGAGAGGTGTCCAGGTATTAAGAGTTGATTAATTTACTGTCTACCTGATCTTTGTTCTGTTTTTAAACAGACTGAAAGTTATCTTTATCTTGTCTCCCTGCAGTCTTCAGTGGGAACATATGCAGCAGATGGAGGAACAGGAAACCGGAGCTCTGAGAGGTGCTAACACACATTAAACTGTGTTGCACTGAGGGACGACACCCTGAGCATCACAGATTGATTTTGCTGTTATATTTTAGTCTATGAGGTCAAAAGAATGCTATAAATAAGTGTGTGAGGGTGGTGGCTTATCTTTTTTTCTTCTTCAAAGGTTTGTCGGCTCACACTCACGTTGAACTTCCTTATTATTCCAAGTTTCTGCTGATTGCTGCCTATCTGGCTTCCTACAACCCTGCCCGTACAGATAAACGCTTCTTTCTGAAGGTTGATTCATTTTATCTCTGTCACACATAAAAATCAGTTTTGTCTCTTCAGCGTTATCTAAATTAAGGATTTTGTTGATTAGTAAACTTTTATTTCCCTCTGTTTTTGCTCCACAGCATCATGGCAAAATAAAAAAAACAAACTTCTTGAAGAAAAATGAAAAGGTGAACATCCTGATTGTGCTCTGGTTTAAGTTTCTTATTATATATTTGAAGCGATTACATTATAATGCTGTACAATTTGTCTCTTTAAGACGAGTAACCATCTTCTGGGGCCGAAGCCCTTTCCTCTGGACCGTTTGCTCGCCATTTTCTACAGCGTTGTGGACAGCAGAGTCGCCCCGACCGCCAGCATCTTCTCGCAGGTCTGACTCCAGCTGAGCGAAACAGTTTACTTTTCTACCACTTTTTATTTACCAGTGTTTATTAGAGAAAAGGTTTTTCTTTCTGTTTTTATTTTTACACTGATTGTTTTCTTAATGGGACAAAAATCTTATAATTTAAACATGAAATAGAAACTAGATGTTTCACTAAAACAAAGAATTTTTAGTTTTTATAAAAGCTATATGAGAAGCATTTATATATATATATATATATATATATATATATATAATTTTTTTTTTTTTTTTTTTTACTTCTTGAATTCAAAGCACAGATAAACTTGTCTGAAAGTAACCCATTCTTTACAAAAAGGGATTTAATGTTTTAAATCTTATCTGTCAAAAGATGAAAGAAGTGTGAACTGCTGAATGAATAAAAATCATCTGAATCATGAAAGACATGAAACTTTGTTTAATATTTCAGGCAAAAAATACTATTTAATTTAATATATTCCTTTTGAATAAAACAAGAAATGGGCCATGGCAAACATTTAGCCATCTGTCAGTATATTTACTTTGTAACTTTTACTTTGACAAACATCTTCCTACTGTTTACTATTATGTGAATATTTTATTTCTTGTAATTGTGATTTTTGACATTCTTTTTTGCAAACCTTTAATATTTCTGTGTGGTTGATGAGTATGCTTTACATTCACCGCTCTTGCAAAGCTTTTCTCCACATTTTTGCTAAGTTTTAGGGTTTGGTAAGCATACAAATGTTGGCAAAAGCATAAGCTTGTTTTTTTGTTGTCTCATGGATTTTACAACGTTTAAACCTTTCCTGAAGGCATTGTCTTTTAGTGAAACTTCCTTATTGTCGATGCTTGCTACAAAGACTCAGATTATATCAATCCAGGCCAATGCTTCAGTCAGAGATTCTGCACAATCAGTTTGCATGTTTTATAATCTATCAGGAGTGTTTAGAAGCTGACATTCACACTATAAACAGTGAAGGAAATTTTGATCAGACTTATATGTTTCTGATTACTTTCAGGAGTTATATTATTATTTTCTGCCTCTTTATTTTGTTAAACTGAATACTGAAGTGTAATAATTTCCTAAAGTTGGTCAAAACGTCACAATCACACAAATGATTTCACACTAGTTTACCATTTTCCTGAACAAAACTTATGAGAATGAACAAAATATGTTGCATATTTTTACAGTATTTAGGAGGAAGTTGTGTTTTTCTTCATTCAGATCTCCTCCTTGGTGACCTTACAGCTGCTGGTTCAGGTCAGCCACGACGACCAGCTTGATGCACCAAAGTACAAATGTGCCGTTTCTCTGGACTTCATTTCTGCCATATCCAGGTGTGTGTGTGTGTGTGTGTGTACACGTTTGTCTCTTATCACACGACTGAGACTGGCTGAATTATTTAAAGAGCTGACCTTTTCCAGCATCTTACAGAGAATGTGCTTGGTGTGATTTATCTTCTAGGACTGTGAACTTTGATATTGTGAAGTATCTGTACGATTTCCTGTGAGCCTGCGGTGCATGGAGAAGAGTTGACACATGCTGACGGTAAGATAAAAAAATGATTTATTTCTGCAAGAATGCACTTAAGGACAAGTGTTTGGCAAAATAAACAGCTGGAATGGCTGTGAGGGAAGTTAAACTGATAATGTCGCTGCCCCCTTGTGGCAGATGAATGTGCCTCTGATCATCTGAAACATGCATTTGTACAACTTGAACTTGATATTTACAATGTGACTTTTTTTTCCTTTATTTTTTTTTAGAATATAACTTTAAATTTCACAAACAGTTAAAAAGAGTCTTATTATATTAAAAATGATATATTGAAGGGATAAATGCTATAGTTTTGTGTCAAATAATGCAAATGAAGATGACTGTGGTGCCTCTGTAGTTTTTTCCTGACATGTAGTCATTTTGGCAACATACAGGTGAGTCACTGTCCTTGCTCAGAGGCAGATTTTTATCTCTGCTGAAATACTGCACTGTCTGAGGATAAGGCTGCGAAAATAGGGCGAATGCAAGCCTTTTTATTTTTTTTTTTCACTTTTGACAATAAATTGTCCCCAATATTTTTGAGCTTGACCAGAATTTAATTCTTACCCCTGTAGATAAAAACTGGAAATACCCTAAAAAATGAGAGGGAGGAAAGTGTTTTTACAAATCAGTTTTACTTTGAAAAGTGAGACGACCTTTTGAGCATTACAAATAAAACCTTGAAAATCTTTATCAGCTATGTCTCGATTAATGTAAGTGTTGCAAAATGCTAACTGATGTTTAACATTTTAAATCAACAACCCCCCCATATATACAGGGGTTAGACAATGAAAGTGAAACACCTGTCATTTTAGTGTGGGAGGTTTCATGGCTAAATTGGACCAGCCTGGTGGCCAATCTTCATTAATTGTACATTGCACCAGTAAGAGCAGAGTGTGAAGGTTCAATGAGCAGGATTAACTGTGGACGCAAGAGAAAGCTGTCTGAAAGGGATGTTATGGTCTAAAACCAAGTGTTTCAGTGTCATTGTCTAACCCCTGTATATATATAACATATATAAACATGATTCAAAGGGACTCCTCATTATTTCAAATTATTCAAGCCAATGTCAACCAGATTTTTTCCAATTTAAGAAAATAAAGAACCTCTCTAATTCAGGTGGAGCTGCAGATTTTCACTTTAGCAGTATTGCCTCTGGCCAGCACAGCTGTGAATGCTATCAAGTTCTATTTGGCAGGAGAGAGAGAGAAAATCACGACTGATATCCTCTCCTGTTCTGTTAGACGTTACCAAAACTGTAACGTTACATTTGTGTTCACATTAAATATATTTCTGTTTGATGTTTCAGTTTTATGCTTCATCAACCTGTAAAATATAAAACTAATCTGAGAGAACAAACAAAAGAAGTCACAGTTTAGCGTTTTTCTTGTTTATTTTAGGTGTGAAATAGACTGAAAATTTAAAACTTTCTGCAGTCTTCCATGTGATGGCCGAAGAGATCCAGATCAAGAAGCCAAGAAGTGCACACCCACACAGAAAAGCTACAAAATAAGCCTTTATTTTCTTTCTTATAATTCTTAATATATTATATACAAAAGATTAGAATATACAAAAAGATAACATTTACACACTCCATTGATTCTCTCTAGAGACGTCACCCGTAACTGTTTTACGACTCCAGACTTAATCAAATTAGGACAGAATTCAACTCTCTGCAGAAACTGTCTCCTGTAAATCCCACAGGCGAGAGCAGGTAAACAGAAGTTTGAGGAAATAAAATGAATCTGTGAAGCTCAGTTGAGTGCACATAATTGGCACTCTGCTCTATTATCTCTCTACCTTATCCCTCAGGGCGTCCATCTGAGGGATCATCCTTCATGCCAGGGTGGCCTTGGGAGAGCTCGCCCTCATTAAACAAGGACAATGACCAGTCTGAGGGTTGAATGAGTCAGCCCATTTAAAGTGCACATGTGTCACTCCTTTGGAGATTTAACTTAGGATATGTCAGCGTTAGCGGCGCGCTGCCATCGCATAAAGATAAATTCAATCTTAATTGAAATCTCGCTTTATATAAAAGACCTTTGGGTTGTTTGTTTATTACTGGAGGCAGCGTTCTGAAGCACTCGGGTCAAATCGGGGATGAGGTAGTCGGACGGACTGACCCTAAACACTGCGCCTCCTGTTGTGGATCATGGCCACGATGTGACGAAGGTCTAAACTTTTCATCATCACCTCCATGAAGTCTTCGTCACTGCGAGCACCTTCCACAAACTCCTCCAAAGAGAGCTCACCTGTTTTGGAGAAATGTACAATTAGTTTAAAAAAATAGACCAAGTACTCCATTTTTATATATTTTACTTTAAATCTTTTAGTTTGTGGAATTGATGCACACTTTTTTAAAACTCTAACAACTCTTTCTAACCTGCATTTTTCTTTAAAAAGTTTAAGAAATTCTAAAATTGTTAGATTTTTAGTTAGATTTCTCCCCTTCTTTCTTTTACAATCTATTTATACTCAGTGCATGTCTAAATATTACGAACATCTTAAATCATACATAACTACAAAACGCACATTTTTTTTACACTGACATATATACTATTTACACTGCTGTTTTTATTTCAGTTGATTTCACTGTTTAAATAAGCTAAATACAACCTGAGCAATGAAATAAAACACAATACCACAAAAGAAAACGTCAGTGTGATGTATGCATAGGAACACAGCTCATGTTAATCTTATTTAACATATAAATATACATCTTTACATTTTCTTTACGCTCCAATCAATTATTATTTATTACAATTTATAGCTCATCGATAATTAGGAAATGTGCTCAAATATGAATAAATTATTAGAAATTAAACACAGCAGGTGTTGTTTTTCACCTGCAATATTTTTTCTTTGAAATTTTTAGTTATTAAACATCTATATGACCCAAAATGTACCATCAATACTCTCAGTTGGAGCAGTATGTTTGCTAGTAAAAAATTATTATTTTTCTAATTTTTCAAGTAGGTAAAAAAAAATGTTCTGATATTTTTTTAAGCATTTTACATTAAAATATGACTTAATATCCTACAGCAGTGTTTTTCAACCCTGGTCCTCAAGGCACACTGCCCTGCATGTTTTAGAGGTTTCCCTGCTTGACACACCTGATTCAGATGATTAACAGGCTTTTGCTGAACTGCAATCAGTTACCAATTGAACTCAGCTGTGTTGAAGCAGAGACACATCTAAAACATGCAGGGCAGTGTGCCTTGAGGACCAGGGTTGAAAAACACTGTCCTACAATTATGAGAATCTATTCTTTTGCTGCATAAATACAAGTACATAAAAGACTTTTAAAGTATTTCCTTGGCAACAATTAAACTGTAAACATAAAACTAAATCTAATATCTAAAATATATCATTACTGTAATATATCTAAAAGAAAATTTAGTGACCGAACTTAAACTCTTCTATTAAATATTGTCTTTATTAATAAATGGAAATCAGCCAGTACATTAGCAGTGAGTTTAAAGTTTTAATGTTGTTTTATTTGGCATTTAACCAGTGCTGTTTCCCCTTCTTTTGTTCTTATTTTCAGACTGGATTTAAATTTCTAAACCTCGTCCGCCCACCCGTGTTTCCACACACTCACCATCTCCATTTATATCAATCCTATCAAAGACACGGTTTGTGAATTCCTCTGCTGTTGCATCCTGATTTTCATCCCCGTTGATTGCACGGATGGCCTGGAGGAAGAGGAGAAAATCAGCTTTTCCGCAGTTTAATGAAAATGCACCGTGACGGGCGCGACTCTACCTTGATGATGTTCAGAAGCTCGTGCCGGTCGATGCAGCCGTTTCCGTCCACGTCGTAGAGTTTGAAATACCAGCGCAGCTTGTGCTCCATCTTTCCTCGCATCACCAGACTCAGAGCGGCCACATACTCCATGAAGTCTATGTAGCCATCCTGCAGAAACGAGCAGCGGGATCCATGTCAGAACTGTGCCAAACAGCACTTTGTGACGTTTAACTATCTGCTCAAAATTTTTAATGAAGAAACCAACAAGATGCTCCACATCTGTTTTCCATTCCTAAACCAAGACAGAGGATTATCTGTCTGTGTCACGAAGAGTCCTACCATCAAAGCATCGACTTAAAGATAATCTCTTTGTCCAATCAAGCGCAGAGATTACAGTGACCTTTTGTTGTACCAGGAAGGGAACAAATATAGATTCTTCAATGGAAATCCTGCAATGACGTAGTGCTCCCAATTAAACCGATCTGAGAGGAAATTGGGACTTAACATTTTCTAGTTTGTGAGATTGATCGAGTAAACATGAACTGTTTTTTTTGTGTTGTACTAAATAATTAAAACCATCCAATCAGATGTTTTAACTTATTAGATGATGTAAATGTTTTAATAAATGAATTAGCTGATTAAATTTTATGCTGGTCAGTCACAATTTGATCAGAGAACTCTGCATCCTTTGGAATATTTCAGTATCCCAAACTTTTTATTGGGATCATTTTGGGTTGTAAAAAAGAATGTTGACACTAAATTAATTGGAGTAAAAATGTGGTGTAAACGGTCAACTATGACATATTATTTGATCTTTTATGCCAAAACATTCACCCTTAAATTGCTGCAAATGCATTTTGTTGAATAAAAATAAGTCCCTCGACGCTCGAATTGTAAGATAACTGGAAATAGAACCATGAATAAAACAAATCTTTCCAGATCATAATAACTAACCATTTTTAAGCAGTCTAAAATTGTGTAAGTTTCTGTGTGTCGCTGGTCTTACCTTGTTCATGTCAAATGTTCGGAACATCTGCTCTATGTAAGCGTTGGCCTCTTGGTCTAGACCCTTCAGCCCGAAGAACTGCTTGAACTCGTGCAGGGTGAGCTGACCCGAGGGGCACTCCGTCATGAACTTCTTGTACCACAGGTGCATCTCCACAGCCTGCAGGTCATCCACGGTGCAGCCGTTCGAGTTACCCATCTCTTCAGCAGCTGAAGTTGCAAGCGAACCTCGCCGCTGGTCTACTGTGAAGCGGAGGTTATCCCTCTTCACAGTCACGCAACACTGGAAGCCTTCTTAGGGTGAGAGTGCCAGCTGGTCCAGACCTTTTGTAGTTCTCTGCATTTCCACTCCCTCCCCTGTTGTTCTCACTGGCTTTAATCTGCCTTTAATCCTCGTAAACTCGTAAGCTAATTATCCTAATCGCTTCGTTAAAAGGACAGGTTGACTGTTCTATTTACCTGGAGATGTGCTGACAACGATGGTGCCCCTTTCAATCGTCACGTGCAAATACATGCAGGCACTTTTATCATACCTGTTAAGAAGCATATTCTGCATGTGGGATAAAATGATGGGATAAAAATCAATGACCCACTGTAAATGTACACATTACTTTTTTTTTCTTGCACATTGTTCAGGTTAAAGATGTAAACAAGCAATTAGCTAATGAATTTAAAATTATCCAATATTGTGCAAACCTTTGATTACAAATAATTAGCCGTTTTTCATGCAAAATTAAGTTTAGACAAAAACTGGAACCAGTGCTCAAAAAAATTGTTTAAATGTGTTATTTGTGTATAATTTTTATTAAGTTTAAAGGGCATGGTTCAGTTAAAAAAAATGTTTTTAAAAACTGATCATTTGAGTAAAGTCATTAAATACAAATTTAACCCACAATCACTTTATTTACGTAATTAAAAAACAGCAAGTTTATAAATACCAGCTGCCCCTTTAGCTTTTGTAACTTTTAAGCTTGAATGAAAAACAAGTTGAATTTATTTGTCCAGATTTTTAAATTGAAAACCCCCAAACCAAAAAAGCCCAAAGTATTTGAATAACTTTGAGGCCCAAGTTATTTGCAGCTTAACTAATGTTTTGATTCTGCAGATGAACAAGATTACTGAAGATTAGTGAAGACATTTATTTGAACACCACTGACTTAAAGTCTTTACAGATCAAGTTAGGGAAAATAGGATCAAAACACCTTGAAGCTTTTTGGTCTCAGCACAAGCAGCATAAAATCATTTCTGTAAATGCTTTTAAATAACACTAAATAAAAGTATGCTGCATTCAGAGGTTAGGATTTTGTTTGGTGGTTGGGAGGGATTGTCCTCTGACTGGCTAAAATGATCTAAGGTACTCTCAGTTCAAAACAAACCTAGAAGGCAACAAGTATCATAACAAATGTTTGAGATGTGTTTATATTTTTAAAAGTCAACAATTAGAGTAAAAAGCTTAAAGTTGACCGTTAGGATGTTAGAACATGGGTTCAAACCTCAGGAACGTCTGACTTTAATGATGACTAACTTCTAATTAAAAACTGCTTTTAAAAGCCACAAGACGTTGGGCTGTTCTCTACATTCTGCTGGACATTCAGCAAACTCAGCTAAAACCTTCCACTCATGATCGCTGGATCTGGAAGCTTTCAGAGAAGTCTCCTTCAGACGTTTTCAGAAACCAGCAGAGCTCTAAAGTCTAAACTTCCTGAACACATCCAGTCAGTTTGAGGAGATTCTAGAGTCCAAATCAATGATTCTATCAAAGTGAAGTTACCGAAATATTTGCTGCAGGTACTCCAATCCATCCAGTATATCTCAATTATATCAATCCAAGATAGCTGAACGACCAGACTGTCAAACAGAAAGTAGAGGAATTCAAACAAATTTATAGGAAGTGAGCTGAAACCAGGAATATGAGACCAATCCAGCCCAACCAGTTGGGTTGGATTTTAAATAGGACCTTCACCAGTTTACAGTTTGTCTCAGTTTCTCATCAGTATTTGACCTCATGTTCAGAGTCTTCTGTCACATTTGGACTTGATGTGTCTTTATACCATATGAGACAATTAGTGAGCTGGAAAAAATACTTTTTCCACATATGTTGGATCAGTCTGGTCCTGGAATATGAAATGTTTTGTTTGGACTTTAAACAAATGCAGAATTGTTTTCTTCAGAAGCTACAGAGAAATGAAAGATCTGCTCAAACCAACCCTGATGTTTGATCAAATAATTTAACACTTTGTACAGTTAATCTCCGTGTTTTACTGAAATACTGTTAGATAAAACTAGACATAAAACACTGGGAGGAACATTGAAAATATTCATATTGATACAAAATGTTAATTACTAAAATAAAATAAACAGATAAAGCAAAAACTTTAAATTCAGGGGGAAAATTAGACATGTCAAAAACAAAAAGAAGAGCATGTTCACATATAACTAGTTACCAAGTTAGTGTTTACCAAAAATCTGTAGATATCACAATAAAATCCATTTATCAGGGAGAACGTTTCTCTCCTGTAGTGCAACAATATTAGAAAAAATATTAGACTTTAGTTTGCAATGCCCTGTCAGACCTCTATTAACAGTCAGCAGAAACGACAGATGATTTGGCAACAACACGTTAAATATAACATTTTGCAGGAGCTCTTCTTGAACATGAATACACTTATGTATAGAACAAAAAATAACTACATTTTAAGAGCTTTAAATGTATTTTTCTGACTATAGTAAGGCCTCATTTTCCTTCTTCAGTTTTCACTTTCCTTCACTTTCAGTTTGTACTTCATTACTGTCACACACACACACACACAAAAATCATTAAAACATTTGAAGTCACTGTGGCTCCATGTCAGGACTTGGGCAGATCTCCTTGGCACCAGCGTTGACGCCCCTCCTCTTCCCCCAGTGCAGATGTTGGTAGATGAAGTCAAAAGCTGAGGTGGTGTAGCGTGCAAACATGCTGGTCCACTTCACAGCACCCACCATCCACTGAGCAAAGCGCCCCACAAACTCCACAAAAACTGTGGCGTAGTAGGCCAGAAGGAGCAGACTCCTCCCCAGCTGCTTGCCATGGTTGATGATGAGTTTGACTCTTTGCTCATGGCCTGCCATTTTTACAATTATCTTCAAGAGTTACAACATCCAATTTATATTTATATATGTGTATAAATATAAATCAGATGGTCATTTTTCGTTTTTAAAAGCTGATGTATTTATCCAGATCTTCCCTAAATCAGAGAAGACGCCTTTAAGTTTGCAGACGGTCCCTTGCTGATCCCGGCTGTCCAATCAGAGCAGAGAAAGTTTTGTTTCCGGGAGTGTTTGGTGATGTGGCTCTGAAATCCATCCGAGGAAATAAAGAAAAATAAAAGCAGACGTGTTTACCTGAGGAAAGCGTACACAGGTGAGTCCAAAGCGTCTGCTTTTAAAGTTACAGTGCTGACTGCGCAGCGGAAAACTGTTGTCATGTAGCAGGAGAGGGAAAAACTTCGCGAGGCTCAAAGACGCTGTCCTTATTTAACATCGCCAGCTAGCTGAAGTAGCTTTGGCTAATACACTGCATCCTGGAAACGGCAGTCACCGTAAACAGCGAGTGTTTTCACCAAGCATCCCGTCCGCTTCACCGTCTCTCCGTCTTTAGTTTACTGCGTTTTACAGACAGGAACGTCCAGCAGCTCGAGAAGTTTACAGTACATTTTTGCGTTAGCTAGCCATAATCTTTTCTGCCCACTAAAAGATTGACGCAGCCGCAGTGGAGTGTCCAGCGGGTTCGGAAAGACTCGGCTCCATCCGGCCAAACTCGGACCACCAAGAAAGGGAGCGTCTGCTAATGTGTTGAAATAAACTATATTATGTACATCTCTGACTAGAGACAATATTCTGTAGGTTTATTTAGGCTTCAGGATTCTTTGTTGATTTTTTCCCCTTAAAATGCAATGCAACATGCTGGTTTTAAATTGTCATCTAAAATGCTATAAATATGCACTAGGACCCTATATTTTTGCTTATATTCAAGATGACAATTTGTTTCCCAGCTAATGCTGACAAACCTTGAAATATTAGGTTTATACACTTAATATGTAGGGCTGTGTCGATTTTATCGATTCTACGATATAAATCGATATTTTTTAATTTTAGAAAAAATCGATTTTTCATCC
>JARVGW010000346.1:10568344-10587715 GCA_031762495.1 Anablepsoides rubrolineatus | reverse complement strand
CAGTCACAAAATGTCACCAAAATCAGTGTCCCTCTAAAATCTTTCAGAAAATCGTAAAAATGTATCGCATCGTATCGTATCATATTGTTTGCTTAATATCGTGATATATATCGTATCGTGAGCAGAAAATCGTGTACTGTATCGTATCGTGAGATTAGTGTATCGGCACAGCCCTATTAATATGGCAGAAAAGAAAGCAAAGCTCTGAAGTTGTTTTACAAATGACTTTTAAACTGATAAGAGTTAATGTGAAAAACAAGACAAGATACAAACCTTTATAGATCTCATTTCTGTATAAAGTTTTACTTTATTTTCTTGTTCTCAGTCACACTACAGCAGAACAAATATTTGGAGATTAAAGTTCATTCTTGCTAAAACAATCAATGAAGCTTATTTACTTCTGCTTGCATGCGTATGCAAAATAAAACAAATATGCTTTATGTTATGTTTATTATCACAGTTTCACAGAACTTCAGTGTTTGTTTTATAATACTTACAACTCAAACTTTGAGTTATGGACTTATTTCATGGGTAATAGATGCATTCTCTTCTACAGAAAACAAAATAAAAAGTGAAAGTTGGTAATTACACAAATTAGCAATGACGTATTAATGTGCCAAACATTTTTTTATCCTGTTTTCCTCACAGTCCCGTCTTTATGTTGAGCCGTCTGGCCACAGTCCTCCAGGAGCTTTCTGGAGAGGAGGGTGCAGATGGAAACCAACAGGTGCCTCTAAATCAATCTTATATAAATACGTGTATTTATTTTCTTAATTCTTGTCATACTTTAAATGCTTCTTATCTAAGTGTAATCGTTGTCTTATAGGGTACACTGGTGCCAGAGCTCCCTCCAGGTGAGGACCCAGCTCCGGTGGATTACGAGGTTCCTGAGGACGCCATGGAGAGACTGGCTCATTTGGAAGCACTGGTGGTCCAGCTTAAAGAGCTCATTCGAGACAGGGACACACAGCTCACGCAGAAGGACGTGGAGCTGACCAACAAAGATGTACAGCTCAAGGTAAACAAACCCGTCTTGTTCGTGTCCAACCAGTCTGTTCTCATTAAGACTGCGTACACAGCTGGAGTTTGTTTTGCTTTGTGTGCACAGAATGAAAGGGAAGAAGCTGAGGCCCGCTTCACTAAGCTCAAACTCCAAGCTAAAGCCAAGATGGCTTCACTCAACAAACAGATAACACAACTGAAAGGACAAGGAGGAGCAACAGTGAGTCTTTTTTACATTTTTATTTATTCAGTAATATTTTAAGAGGTGCTCACTGGTTAACCAGAACAGTAAAGATGTTTTGTCTTATTGAACTTCTGTTTGTTTGCACCAGAGTCCAGACAGCTCGTTTACAGGAGCTGCAGTTGAGGAGGAGCTCCAGGAGCTGAAGAACAAGCTGAGTGAAGAGGAGGCCAACAACAAGATTCTCAAGGAGCAACTTCAGGCTACAGAGCAGCAGCTTCGAGAGAAGGAGTCCACCCACACTGAACAGGTGATTCAAAAGTCCTCAACTATTGTTTTAACATCAGCAGTGCTTGCTTCATGTGGTTCAATTATTATCTTTTGTTTTTGCAGCTGCAGTTGCTGCAAGCTGTGGTGTGTGAGAAGGATGTTCGTTTCCAGGAACAGATTCAGAAGCATGAAGAAGAGCTGCTGAGGATTACTACGCAGGCTCAGAGTGACGGCGAGCTGCAGCAGGTATTCTAGGATTTATCACAGATGTTTGGTCCTTTTTATTTAACATTTCCTTATTTATAGTCATCAAAACCAATAAGCCAAAATAAATGTTTTATTCTAGACTCATTACTAATAGGTTGCCTGAGTAAATATTCAGAATATCAGCTGATAGGTCGGACAGCTCCTGTAACAGGGATTCTTCTGGTGCATTTTGTGCAACAGAAGAAGTATGCATTATTCATATCAACACAAACAATCCTTTAGGAGCTTTACTCCCCTTTCTCAACAAGCTGTCAGAGAAACGCAGTGGAAAAAGTCATGGCTAGTGCCGGACTGGATTAGCTGAAGGTGACTCCCAATCAGCAGTGATTTGTTCCAATTACTGCAGCTAAAAATACCAGCTGTAAACCAGGCCGAAAAGGATTTTAAATGATTTTATTCTTTTATGCTGCTTTTCTGCAAACAGATCTTTTAAACTCGTCAAGTTGCTGACCTAAAAAAAGAATGGAGTTTGTAAAATATCAGAAGCAAACAGCAAGCTGTGCAACTGGATTATTAGTGTGCAGTTTTTGAAATTCAAAGCTTATTTTTGTGCGTATGGTTTGCAAAACTCCTTTTTGTGTTTGATACCAGGCTCTGCAGGCAGCGCAACGACAATGTGAAGAACTTCAAGAAGCCTTGAGCTCCCGTTCCCAGGAGCTGGAAATGTTGCAGCAGGAAGTGAGCAGCGCCGATCAGCAAAAACAGGTACGGATCCTGTTTTTCTGCATGCCTGTCCTGCAGCTTCTTATGCTGTTTTTGTTTGAGATTCTTCTACGTATTGTTTGATATTTGCATTCACCTCCACTGAAAAGAAATTGTTCAAACACAACACACCCTTTTTGTCTGATATGGCATGCCTACGTTCTTCACCAAACACACCCACACATGTTCTCTTTGTTTTTTTTTTTGTTTTCTTTGTTTTTCTTGCTCAGATATTGACTGCTCAGTTCCGGCAGATGGAGCAGGACCTGGCGGAGGCCGTCAAGCTGAGGGACGAGGAAAGGCGGCAGTGGGCCGAGCAGACCGGCAGGGCGGATGCAGAACTCGCAGCTCTCAGAGCCAGCCTGGAAACCCTGGAAAAAGACAGAACGGAGGAGGCGACGCAGCAAAGCGAGCTGGCCTCCTTAAGAGAGGCAGAGCGCGTCAACCAGGAGATGAAGGGTGAAGTGGCCAGATTGGAGGCAGAACTGGCTCAGATAAAAGAAGCCGAGCTTGCAGCGATCCAAGCGCATAGAGATGCTTCTGAGAGATTCAAGGCAGAGATGGCTCAGCTTGAAAGCGAGCTTGCGTCGGTGAGAGAAGCAGAGTGCGCAGCTGTCCGGTCCCAGCAGGACACGTTAGAAAGAGAGAAGTCAGAGGTTGAAAAACTAGAGAAAGAGCTGGTTTCTCTCCGGGAGGAGAGAGAGAGCACGCAGCGTAAAGGCGAGATTTTAGGTGAAGTTTGGAGACGCCTCTGTTCTCTGACTGTGGAAACTCTGCCAGAGGAAATCTCTGACCCTGCTGACCCAGCTCTGCTCCTGGAAACGGTTCAGTCTGTTGAGACGCACTTTACAAAGCTGAAAGATGAATGTTGTGAAAGACGTGAACAGTGCACCCATCTCACCCAGACCATGGAAACCCTTCAGGGTATGAACCTTTAACTTTAAGCTGCTGTCAAACCTAAAGTGTTTTTTTATGACGGTACTGATCCTTGTGATGAATCTGATTTCCAGAACAACTCGACAGAAAAACAACTGAACAAGAAGAGGCCACAGCCAAGATCCAACAGCTGGAGCAGCAGGTTCTAACGGTCAGTACTCGGGCTGCATTCAAAACGTTTTTAACAGTGATTTTATCCACACTTTTTTCCTGGTTCTGTTCCTTTATCGCAGCTGGAAACGTACAAGAAAGCAGTTTTTAAACTGGGTCAGACCCACAGCTGCTGTTTTTCCTGCCAACAAAAATAAAAAACAAAACGAAAAGACATCCAAATGGCAGGCCTTCAGATTTATAACTGCTCCTAATGAGCACTCATGTCACCCTCTTTCTGTCTGGATGCTGTGCAGTTTACTTTGTTTGAGCTGGCAGGCTGCAAAAAATATACAAAACCCAAAATAATAAGCAGTTTTTTGTTGTTTTTGTTTTTTACTTTTGCTATTGTAACAAAATGCTTTTTTAGCTACAATTTTCTCACTTTTTTATTTACACCTGTCTTTTAAATGATTTGTTTTTCTGCAGGTATAATCAGATACAAGCTTCTTATAAATAGGATTGTAAAATAGAATAAGCAAAGGAAGTTTAAACTGCTACTTATATTTGATGTAAATAGCAAAATAATCTTAATGTTGGTTAAGCACTAACGCTTAAATGTAACAGTTAATCGACTTTATACAGAGATTTTGTTTGACCATCTTTGTTTTTATGATTATGCAGTGGAGTCTCAGTTAAAGCTCTGATATATGAAGCTAAATTACTTTATAAAATAAGATAACAGCGTTTTGTTCCTTTTATTCTGAGGGCAGAGCGGACTGCCGGGTTTTATCCTCCACATCTGGTTCAGGGTCACAGCTTTCAGTCTGAGATGATCTGGACGTGTCTGATACAGGACAGACAGGACGCCGTCTGTCTGCTGTCATCCAGGAGAAAGACTTCTCTCTAATCCCTTCTGTTCTGACCTTCACCTGCAGACACGCAGCTGATAGATTTAAACAAAGGGAGCGATCAGATGAAGCTTTTAACGTCACGTTTTATTGTTTAGCTCTTTAAAAAACTCTTATTTTTATCATATTTATTTTATATATTTATATTTTATATTTTTCAGGTTTTGTTTCAATGTTGCTTTTATTTTAGCTGTATTTATTTATTTTATTTAGACTTGTCTATGAAGTACTAACGTTGCCTGGCTAAGTAAATACTTACACATTACTAAATGCAGTTCTTCATAATAAGTAAAAAAATATATTGTTTTTTTCTTGTAGATGTCAGACAGAAATGATGTTGCTGAACCGTCCCAGGACTCATCTGAGACTGAAAAAGGTATAAGTTATTCTTATTTCACCATATTAGTGAAATAAAAATAAATATAACAAGGTAGTTTTAACAAAATTAAATAAATTAATTCAAATGCACTGGGAATAATCGCACTGCATCTGCTCAAATGTTTAAAAAAAAATGTATAATTTATTTGTCATTTTGGTGTTGAAAGTTTGATGTATTTGGACTTCAGAGAACTTTTTTTCACTCATCTTTCAACATCTTTGGTTTACAAACAGAAAATGATTTTACACTTGATTGTCTAAGAAACTTTGAACAAATGTTTAGACATGTCCAAATCTGTCTTAGTTTGTGTAGAACCTGAATATTTTGATGTTTAGATCAATTCCTGTGCACGCAGAAAACAAAATACTACTCTATTTTATCTTTGTTGAATTCTGCAGCTCACATACTGCAGTTGGAGCAGCAGCTGTTAGAAAAGGACAACGAGCTGGCTGCCCTACAAGAGTCCATCAAACCTGCAGCACAAAACTCAGACGTAGCTGCTAAAAACGATGTTCAGAGCTCAAATCAGGAAGCTGTTCCTGCTCCGGCTCAAGGTTCTGCTGCTCTGTCTGATTCCATAGAAGATGTACAAGAAGAAGAAACCTCCTTAGTTGCTGCAGACACCTCTGTCCTCTCTGTTCCTGCTGATAACGAGAGCAGCCCAGAACTAATCGGACACCAGTCTGAGTCTCCTGAAGAACTCAAAGCAACGTCCTCGGATGAGATG
Source organism: Anablepsoides rubrolineatus (assembly GCA_031762495.1). Classification (NCBI taxonomy): domain Eukaryota; kingdom Metazoa; phylum Chordata; class Actinopteri; order Cyprinodontiformes; family Rivulidae; genus Anablepsoides; species Anablepsoides rubrolineatus. The sequence continues at coordinate 10,582,250 of JARVGW010000346.1, read as the reverse complement.
GTCACCAGCAGCGACTCAGAGGTGGTCCAGAGCAGCTGGACCCTCCTGGAAGCTATGAATCAAGACGGGGGTCAGGAGTGGCCCGTCGTCCCGCAGGACTTTGGCCAGTCGTGGGTGACAACAAGCATGGAGCAGGAAGTCTCCACAGTCCACTCAGAGTCCTCATCCGTCATCATCAGAGAGACGGTTCAGGTCCACCTCACTGAACAGAGTTCCTCCTCCACGGATATCAGCATGTCCTCACACGTGTTTGCTCAGGCCTTAGCTGAGGAGCTGCAGAAGAGATACAGCGAACTCCTGGCTGAGCTGCAGAGACTCCAAGATGCAGCTGCAGAGTCGCAGGAGAAAATCAAAAGTCTCGAGGAGGAAACACGGACCCTCGCTGCCACCAAAGAAGACGCTCAGACTCAGGCCGATAACTTTGCTAAAGAGCTGGAGTCCGCCAGAGAGGAGCTGGAGAGCCGTGCCCAGCAGGTGCAGAAACATAATGTGGAAATGCAGCTTCTAGAAGAACAGATTGATATTTTAAACGGTGAAAACAAAGCTGTGCAGCAGTCTCTGTTAGAGCAGCAGAGTGAGGCCAGGATGCTGAGTGCTCAGCTGGAGGACAGAGAGCTGCTCGTCTCTGAGCTGGAGAAAAGGCTACAAGATACAGAAAGCAGCATGTTGGAACACTCCCAGACTTCAGAGCTCAACAGCGAGTTACAGCTTCGTCTCAGCCAGAAAGAGCAGGAAGTGACAGAGCTCAGTGACAGTATGTCAGCCAAACTCCTTCAAGCAGAAGAAGAAAAGTTTCACATTAAGGTTGAAGTGAGTAAACTGAAGGAGCAGATTGAGGAACTGGAGAAAGTCAGAGACGATGAACCACAGGTGACGTCTGAAGCAGCCGCTCACGTCGATGATGAACTCGTTGGTTTAAGAAAAGAAAAGGAAGACCTGGAATCTCAGCTGACGAACACGAAGAAGAAGCTGCAGGCGGCGCTCGTGCAACGCAGAGAGCTCATGAAGAAGGTCAGTGAGTTTGAGAAGAAAGCTCATGAGATAAAAGAAAAAGATGAAACAACGATGAGCGATATTCCGGAAAAGGTTAAAGAAAAAACTAAATATGTTGAGGAAGAGATGGAGGCCAAACTTCTGGAGCTTAAAGAAGCTTTAAAGTCTAAAGAAGAAACGATTGAGAGTCTTGAGCAAAGAATCAACCATCAGGATCAAGTTCTGACTGAAACAGCTGCTCTGAATAAAACGCTAAGTGAAGAAGTAGAAAACTCTCGTCAGGCTGATGCATCCTCGGAAACGACTGCATTGCAATCCCAAGTCGCCGCTCTCGAGACGGAGTGTGAAACGCTCCAGAAGAAGGTTCAAGAGGCCCAAGAGTCACGCAAAGAAACGATCCGCAAAGCCAAGGAGAAGGACCGACACCACCGTGAGCAAATGAAGCAGCAGAAAGAGGAGTACAGCGAGCTGATGGAACGCTTCGAGTTGCAGGGCGGCGAACGAGAAGCTTTCCTCACAAAACTGAGAGAACTAGAGGAGAAAGCTGGGAAAGACCTGCCTGAAGTGAAGACTGAAAAAGCTGCTGCAAACGATTGGGTCCAAGAGGAATGGGTGGATTTTGTTTCAACAGAAACTGATTCATTGCAGCCGCAATCCAAGGATCCAGTTCAGCCTCCTGCAGAACCATCTGTTCTCTCAGCTGAACAGGAGGAATCTCTGAACGCTCTTAGGGAGGAAACTGAGACTCTGCGACTAAGAAACACTGAACTAGAGAAGCAGCTAACGGAAACACATTCAAGTCTGTCGCTGAAGGAGTCTCAGTTAATGGAGCTGGGCAAAGAGCTACAAGCTCTGAGCGTGAAGGAAAATCAAATTTCTACCCTTTCCGAAGAAATTAACGATCTCAGAGAAAAGCATCGCCAAGCTGAGTCCTATGCAGAAACTTTGAGAGCAGAAATGGAGGCTGCAGCCCAAACATACACCAACTCGTCTATTACCACTCTTCAGGCTGAGGTGGAAAACTTCAAGCAGTTTCTTGACAATAAGAACACAGAGATAACAGAGCTCAGCCAGCAGCTCAGTGAGCAAAACTCCCTCATTCGCTCGATGCACGACGCCGTGTCTGACAAAGATCAACTTTTAGCATCTTTACAGGAAGAACTGAAGGCCGAGCAAGAAAAAAGGCAGAAGTTGGAGGCTGAGAAACACGAGGAAGAGAGCGAGGCAAAGATCCAGCAGCTTCAGCGAAAGCTTCAGGCCGCTTTGGTTTCTCGCAAAGACGCCCTGAAAGAAAAGAAAACGCTGAAGGAGCAGCTGGCTTCAGCTGAGACGACTGTGGCTGAGCTGCAGCAAAGAATCGACTCATCAGAAATCGAGCTGGAGAATCTGAGAACTGAAAAGGTTCGACTAATTGAAGAGGTTGACCGGGCGCTGCTGGAGAACCAAAACTTGGGATCCTCCTGCGAGAGCCTGAAGCTGGCAATGGAGGGCATAATCAGTGAGAAAAACGCCTGTAAGAGGGAAGCAGAGCTGGCAAAGGAAGAGGCCGCGAGGGTAAGCAGAGAGTGGGAGGACAAGGTTCAAGGAATGAAGGACGAATACGAGACTCTGCTCACGTCTTACGAGAACGTGAGTGACGAGGCGGAACGAGTGAGGAAAGTCCTGGAGGCCGCCCGGCAGGAGCGGCAGGAGCTGGCAGCCAAGGTGAGGACTCACGAGGCCGCAAGGCTCGAGGGCGAGAGACGAGCGGAGGAAGCGCAGAAGGAGGTGGAAGCAGTGAAAGACAAAATGAGGAAGTTTGCCAAAACAAAGCAGCAGAAGATCTTAGAGCTGGAGGAAGAGAACGAGAGACTCAGAGAGACGGAGGAGAAGTCTGTCGGTAAACGAGACGACAAGGAGCTCAGAGCTGAAGTTAGACAACTTCAGGAGCAGGTGGGAGCTCTGAAAGCAGAACTGGAGGGTTTGGTCACAGAAAAAGACTCTCTGGGGCAGCAAAATGAAGAACTGAAGGATCAGCTCGCCCAAATGGTGGAAAAGAATCGAGAAATGTCAGAAAATCAACACGGCTCTGCAGCTTTTGTAGAGGAGGCTGTTACTGTGCAGCAATCAGATGCAGCCAGAACTACAGCAGAGCCTGACAAGAGTCATGAAAAAAAGGAAAAACCCTTAACCCCAGAAGAATCTCAGGAGGACCAAATAATTGCAGCCTCTGCAACAAAACATTTACAATCTGCAAAAGAAAAAGAAGCAGAAATACAAGAAAATGCTCAAACCTTATTGGACATAAAACTGAGGGAGATTGAGGCTCTTAATGTGGAGAAGGAAGTGTGGCAGAAACAAGAAGCTGAACTCAAAGCTGAGCTAACCTGCCTTGAACGTGATCTTCAGGAGAGCAAAGACAAAGAGAACCTTCTGGCCTCTTTGGAGAAGTGCCTTCAAGAGAGCAAAGAGAGAGAAAAGAGTCTGATTGAAGAGGCTGCAAACAGGGAAGCCCAGTTCAAGGAGCTCCTGCGAACTCTTGAAAGCGAAAAAGACAACCTGGAGGAGCGGCTAATGAACCAGCTGGCTCAGCTCAACGGCAGCATCGCCAGCTACCAGCAAGAGGCGACGGATCAGCGGGAGCACCTGGGCGAGCTGCAGCGGGAGGCGGAGCGGCTGGGGCGGGAGCGGGCCGAGCTAGAGGCGGAGGCGCGGAGCGAGCGGGAGCGAGCCGCCAGGCTGGAGGAGGACCTGAGGCAGGCCCAGCGGCAGCGGGCCGAGGCCGAAGCCGAATCCGGGAAGCAGAGGGAGCTGGAGCAGCAGCTGAGGTCCGCCCAGAGGGTGAGAGAAGGCAGCCAGAGCCGGACGCGGCAGCTGGAGGAGCTGCTGAGGGAGAAGCAGCTGGAAGTGCGGCAGCTGCAGAAGGACAGCATCCAGTACCAGGAAAAGATCAGTGAGCTGGGCCGAGAAGCTAAAGCCCTGGGGCTGGGTCAGGACGAGCTCCGCAGCAAACTAGAACAATCGCAGCTGCGGAGTTCTGAAACTCTGGAGGAGCTTAGGAGAACTGAAACGGAGGTGGTCGGCTGTAAATCTCAACTAGCCGAAGCCCAGAAACAGGCAAGCGAGGCCCTCGCTGCCAGAACTGCGGCGGAGCAAAACATCCAGCAGAGAGAGGCCAAACTAAAAGCTGAGGCGGAGCAGACTCTGGACTCTGTGAGGTTCAGGCTGGGAGCTGAGCTGAAGGAGATGGAGCTGAGGCTGGAGGAGGCGTACACAGAGAGAGAGAAGGAGGAGGAAGCTACGCTGGAAGCCAGAAACGCAGCAGAGTCCGCAGAGAGACGAGCCCAGGAGATGCAGACCCGTCTGGACGAGTCTCTGGCCAGATTGGCTGCCTTTTCTCGCAGCATGTGTTCTCTGCAGGATGACCGGGACAGAGTTTTGGACGAGGCCCGGCAGTGGGAGTCGCGCTTTAACAGCACTCTGCAGGGGAAAAAGGCTGAAGTTCAGGAGGCAGAGACACGAGCCAGAGAACTTTCTGATCAGCTTCAGAAAGAGACTGCACTGAAAGAGGAGCTGGAACTATCAGTCAACAGGTAAAATCTGTTTCCTCCAGCTGTTTAGCTTTTTATATATTAGCTAAAATTGTTTTTGCTTTTAGATTACAGAAAGCAGACAAAGATCGGCAGCTGAGATTAGAGGAAGAGGAAAAGAAAGTCGCAGAGCACCAAGCCGTCTTGGAGCAGGAAAAGCTGAAGCTTGAGCAAACAGCAGCTGAGTTGCTGTCGGCTCAGAACGAAGTCCACAACCTGAAAAACGAGGCTGAGAGTCTGCATCAAAGAGTCCGGGCTCTGGAAGAGGCCGTGGGGAAGCTGCAGGGTGAAGTCAACCAGGCCAGGACTGAGCTGAGGGAGAGGGAGGCGGAGGAGAGGCGGCTGTGTCTGAACGTGGAGCAGCTGGAGACGGACCTGCGCTCGTCCAAGGCGCTGACGGAGAGCCTGCAGACCGAGCTGCACGAGAAGGAGCGCCGGGAGGTGGAGCTTCTGGAGGAGAAGGAACAAGCTGTTGCACAGGTATTTCTTTTACTAAAAATAGAAATTGACATAAAAAATCAATAGTTCTAAAACTTTATTTAATTTTCCCCCCCTAAGGCTGCAGAAGAGGCCAGAAAAGAGGCTGACAGCAGGGCGCAGGAGGCTGAGCAGGAGTTAGAGCAGAGAAGAGGAGAAGTGAGGGATCTGGACGAGAAACGGCGGAAAGCAGAGGAAGAGAGCAACAACAGCAAAGCCAAGCTGGACTCTTTCATGAAGGCTATGGGGTCATTACAGGACGACAGAGACAGAGTCCTCAGCATGTACAAACAACTGGAGGAGAAACACATACAGGTAATACATGAACATGTTGGTTTGAACACGTCTGAAATGTGTTTTCGCTTCTTTTCTGCCATTTGTTTTGTTTTTCAGGTAATGATGGAGAAAGATGGTTTGATCCAAGAAGCAGCAGGAGAGAACAACGGTCTGAAAGAGGAGCTGCGCTCTCTGCTGGTCCAGCGGGACGACCTTTACGCCGAAAAGGCCAAGCTGTCCGCTCAACTTCACGGCTACCGAGACGAACTCAACCACGTTTTGGGCATGAAGGACTCTCAACACAAACAGCTTCTGGCGGCCCAGAGAGAGCAGATTGCATCTTTAGAGAGAGAACGCGAGGAGTTGGAGAGTCAGCTGAAGAGCCTGAGCAGAGCCAGAGAGGAAGAGGTGCAGAGAGCAGAGAGTGAGACGCTTAGCCAAGCCTCGAGCGTCAAGCCAGCCTCTCAAGCGGTCGACGCTCCCGGCGCAGAGGTCGAAAAGCTGAGGGAGCAGCTGCAGAAAGAGCGAGCTCAAAGGGAAGCTCTGGAGGAGTCTCTGAGCAGGGAGCAACACGAGCAGGAAAACAAGAGCAAAGAGCTGGCCATGCTGCGATGGGAGGGAGGCGTGATGCGCACGGAGTCGGAGAGCGCCCAGGAGAGGGTGGCGGAGCTGGCCCGAGACCTGCTGACTGTTGAACAGAGGCTGCTGGAGGAGACGGAGACAACCAAGCAGCTGAGAGCAGAAAAGCAGTCGTTTGCCAAAGCAATGGCCTCGCTGCAGGACGCCAGGGATCAGGCGGTCAGCAAGGTCGACGAATTAAGCCTGAAACTGGAGGAGATGAGCAAGGCAGGGAGCCAAGCTGCACACAGCAGCCCTGGAGGCTCAGCTGGAGAGGTGTGGGGCCTGAAGAACGCTCTGCAAGCTCTGCAGAACGACCGGGACAGACTGGTGCGCCAACATTAAACATTCTGATGCTTTTTAATAAGTTACTTTAGTTTGACATTGAATTATTAAATCCCACCTTCATTCTGTTTTTATGCAGCTGGAGCAAATTGAAACACAGAACAGTGAGGTGAAGAAGCAGAAGTCAGAGCTGACTCGACTGGGAGCAGGAGAGCTGATTAAAGTCAGTCAAGAGCTGCTGGAGGAGAAGAAGAAGAACGAAGACATGCTGGGCGTCATGTCACAGCTGGAGAACGTGGTCGAAACGGGCAAGCAGGAAATGGAGACGCTAAGGTAGAGCTTCAAACTAAAACTAGCTTCTTTTTATTTCATTTTATTTCAACAACACACACCTTACATTCTGTTACTGTGGTCATTTCTTGCTTTAGGCTGGAGCGCGTCGACTGGACGGCTCAAGCAGAGCAGCTGAAGCAGCAGACGCTTGCCACGCTCACAGAGAAGGACCAACAACTGCGGCAGCTCACCGCCATGCTGGAAGAAGCTCGAGCCCAGAAACCCAAACTCCAACAGGAACGCTTCCAGGGAGAGGTGGGGCTTTAATTATCAATTAATAAAAAGATGAACTGTGTGAAGAAATGTTCATTTGAAGCATCTTCCCCCACAGAGTGGCGAGGAAGTAGACAGTGCTCCTGGAGCCCCGCAGGAGCGAAGCAGCCACGCTTATATCGCTGAGGTCAAAGAGCTGCAGCTGAGGTACTGATTAGATCAGACATAAGTAATTGAAACCCTTTGGCCAAAACTAAAACTAATTTTAACCTCTGTGAATTAGACTCCAGGAAGAAACTCAGCAGAGGCTGGCTGTCGAGGAGCAGCTGATGGCGACGGAGGATCGACTCAAACGGTACGACGGAAGAAAACAAAGATTCTTGGTTGTTATGATGTTTTAACTGAGGCACTGGAGCTTAGTACCTGTCTCATGCCTATCCTTCAAATACAAAAAGTCAAAGAAAACGTCTTTTATACTGAAGAAAAATGGAATAATATCCATGATTTTACCCATTTCGTCACATAACTGGCCTATTTTCTTTTGAATGTAGCTCAGCCAAAGTGAAACAGGAAGTGACATCAAAGGGGACTCGTTAATAAAATAAACTTCCTTGTCTTTGTTTATTAAAACAATTTTATTTAAACTTGAACTTTTCATCTCTTTGATAGCGACTCAAAATAATCTAAAGAACCATCAGATTCTTTTTTACAGTCTGTTAACAACGCTCTGTTTACATGCACACATTCCCCGTTTACATCACTTCCTCTTACATCACATGCAAATATCTCTACAATTGTTTAATTTATTTTGCAATGTTGTTAAAGTTATCTTTCCAAAAAAGCATTCATATTTATTACAAAAATTGGATGCCATAGGCACTTTAAACTCTATCAGAGAAACAAATTGATCTAATTCCAAGTTTGAAAACAGCTCAAACTATTTTGCTACAAAACAAAAATAAATTGAATTATTTGTAGCCCACTGTAGTTTCTTTGTTTGTTTTGTAACTGTGATACAATAGTTTTGTGACTAACATAAATTTTCCTGATCTACAGTCATGGCCCGGCTTCGTGGCGCTCTGCACACGAGGACGATCACTCAGAGACGGCCGTTTTCATCGAGCCGCCTGAAGGAGCCGTGACTCGGGTGAGGCTCCGCTGGTGTTTTTCCGCTCTTCTTCAACCCATCGCCATGTTCAAAAACCTCACTCACGACCTTGTGTTTGTACCCTCGCAGACACGGAGAGGCGGTCCGGGTTTGTCGCGGATGCTCCGAGTGGCCTTCTGCTCCCGCCAGAAAACCCCCCTGCTGCTCAGCCTCTACCTGCTCACTGTGCACGTCCTGCTGCTCCTGTGCCTCGGGGGATACCTGTAAAAACCAGCTGCGTTTAACAAACCTGACCAAGAAGAAGGTGGAAGCCATGGAGACCGTTTATATCGTTAAATAAAAGGAGGCTGGGATGGACGTTCTGCGTACAGACGCTGCACTTTACAGTAGTTAATCCTTCCACCAAAGTTAGGGATTTTCATGAGGAGCTGCTGTTACCAGTTTTTAATATTTGATCTTCATGATGTGGATTTAACCCGAGAAGACTTAACTAAATAACAAGAAGGGAAAAGATTTAACGTTTTGGCAGATTTCATGTGCCTTTAGGTTTGAGCGACACATTCAAGTTGAACATTATTCTTCCAGATTTCTATGAGAAAGTTCACATATAATCATCCCAGATCAACACTAAACATCAATTAACACTTTATGTATTAATTTAAATTCAAAAAGTACAAATAGTTCTTCCAAGTCTTTGTGTTGGGATAAATTCTCCAGCTAGGCCTTTTTTATATAGCTGTTGCTCAGTATTTAGCAGGGATGTTTAATTAAAAACTAATCAAATCAAAAAAAACTCTGGCAGTGTAAAATAGACTTGGGTTTTGTTTAGCCGGTGTTGCGAGCAGTGAGAGTAACGGTGTCTCTGGTCGTGGAGAAGTTTTTATGCAGAAATCTTTAGAACCCGTGGTTCAGCCTCCTAATAATCTGATGTTAATATATGCACAAAAACAGCAGTTTCTGTACTTTCACATTCCTGCATCGTCATTTTTTCCCCCCTACTCTGTTAGAAATCTTGATTTATCTCTTTATTCAAATATTATAGTGATATTTGTACATATGTATACAGTCTAAATATGTCAGCTGAATATGGGTTTGTCTCTATTCTCCTGTGGTAGTTTCATTTTCCCCCCCATCGTGCATTTCCAAACTGCTGTTTCTGATCATCTCCATCACATTAGAGCAGATGTAGCATCGTTTATAGATCAGAAGAATACGTTCAAAGTGTCCATCCTTGGGGTGTAACATGGTTATTCTAGAAGAACTACGACTCTAGTCACCTCTTCTTTCTACCTTCATTCTTACCTTGTAAATAACTGTAAAGGGCTGTACATAAGAGTATAATGTAATGGTGGTTTGGACCAGGGATCTGCTGTTTAAGTACTTTTGTTTACACCAAGTTTGGGTTCATTTTCTTTCATTCCAAAAATTTAAAACACTATCGTTTATAATAGCCATTTGGAAGACTGTTGCTTTGATTCTGCTGTTATGAGAATGAATTTGGAGCGACTGAGACAGAATATTTACATTTTTAAAGGCATTTATTCAAAACTGGTGCATTAAAAATCATCTTGTTGGAAAAGGGACACGTTTGTCTTCAAGTGTTTTAATAAAAGGAGGATTTGAAGCGGGAGTGAATTCTGGATCTTTGGATTTGTTTATTTTATTCAAATGTATTTCTAGCGCAGAATGACAACTTGCGTCTCCATTTAAGTTGCATCTGAGGTAGAAAAAATGTTAGATTTTATTTGTTGTCAACTCCCCCCCCATAAAAATAATATATTTTTAATATTCCATCCACTTACATCAGTTTTACTGTGTGCAAACTCCCCCCACCCTCACCATCATTACAGGTACAAAAAGAATTGCACTCATTATAATTAATAGTTTCATACTTGTTGCAACTATTTGTGTCATGATTTTGTTTATTACCCTGACAGTGAAAGGGCCAGATATAGGAGAGCATTTAATCCGGACACGTAAAAAGGACCTGGATTGGATCTGGAGCAGAGGTGCTACAAAACTACTGCATTTAGACCAGGTACAAAAACCTTATTTTATTTTTTAGTCTGATTTGGACCCAGTCTGGTCCAGTAACTAGAGTCACAAAATGTGGCCCAGATCTGGTTCGAACTCAAAACACAGATCTGTAGAACAGGTCTAAATATTGCACACACAAATATCCACACAATTTGTTGCATAAAAACAGTTTATTCCTGGCCAAAACTAATTCTATAATGTTTAAGTTAAAATTAATAAACGAGAACAGAAGAAGCTGAATAATAGAAACTCCTGACTCCAGAGGGATGCCTTAGAAATAGATATAAATTCTGGTTTTGGACAATTTGTGTCAGAGGCCATAGTAGAAACACAGAGAAGTTTTAATGATTTTGTTTATATTTCTGCTCCTCTCAGGCGGCTCAGTGGTTAGAACTATTGCTTCCCACTAACAAGGTTGTGAGTTCAATCCCCAATTTAGTTCTGTGGTTCTGTTTCAAAATATACAGTTGTAATTTCTGAGATTTGATTAGTTAAATTAAGGTTAATTAATTGCGCTCACAGTTTGACATTATCACATAAAAGCAGCCTCCTGTGTTTTAAGTTTATTTTTCAGTTTGTGCCAGATCACCACTAACATGTAATCTGTTGTTTTTTTGTGACAACCCAAACATTCCCTGAAAGTTTCATGAAAAGTCATTCCTAACTTCTTAAGTAATCTTGTGCACAAACAAATCAACCAGCCACCGCTACAGAAAAACTACAAACTGAGTCTGAAACTTTCAACAAACCAAGAAACAAAGAGTCATCGTTTCCTAACTCTACCTTAGTTTGTTGGAAATAAAAGCTGCAGGATTCAGGAGCTTAAGAGCTGATGTAAAAAACCTGAATGTTCCTGAAGAGCAGCTCAAAGTTCAGAGGATGAGTTCTGAGGAGGTTCTGGAGCAGATCCTGAAGTTCAGCTCTGATGTTTCAGAACCTCCTGAGTCTCTGAAGTGGCTCAGATGAAGGTTTTTCTCTCAAACTTTCAGTCCTCGAAGAGTTAAGTCGTTCTGACGCCTAAAAGTCCAAAAACAAGAAACAAGTTTAAAAAGAAAAACAAGTTAATTAGAAGAAAGCGTGGTGCAGCCAGTAAGAAGACTGGCTACTACTGTGATCTGAAGGTTGCAGGTTCGATCCCATGAGGCATCTTGCTGCCTTTAGCTTTAAAAAGGGGAAAAACTTTAACTAAACCCCAGTGGGAGCAGGTCTTGAACCTGCAACCTGCTGAGCTCTAGTCTCTTTCTTATTCCTCTGAGCTATCACTCAATACAAAATGTAAAGTTCTCCGTGCGCATTTATATTTTAGAATTTCAATGTTTTTACAAAAAAAAAAAGACTTAGAAAATATTTGAGGTTGAGCTGCAGAGAAGACACTTTATCAGCAGCTGAGGACTGAATAAAGACCTTAGACCTTCAGCTCAGAGGAGTCATCAGGTCTTAGAGGATCTCTCAGCCAGTTCTAGAGGACATGAAGCCTTTCAGAGTCCACCAGGCTGCTGGATCCTCTGATGTCTCCACACTCAGTCCATCTGAAAGGTGAAACTTGACTTCATCATGTTTTCTATTACTTTCACCTGAAGCTTTAAAAACAGGTCAAATCTACAGAAACTAAATTTTCACGCGAGACAGAAAGACTTGTTTCTTCACCTGAAACACTTTGGCAAAAACTTTGATTTCTCCTGAAACATGAAGTTTCTTCTGAATCACTTTGACTTTGGCAGAAGTTTAAAAACACTTTTTATTTCACTAAAAATAAAATAAATAAGATTTGGGTCTAATTTGTTCAATTTTATGCATTTGAGACAAATTTCATTTCTTTTGGTTTTAGCATATTTTAAACAGAAAAGCTGATGTTTGTTTGTTAAAAACAACCTAAGAATGAAATCCCAAATATTTTTATTTAAATTACTCAGATTATTCAAGTTTACCAATTTTTTTCCGAAATTTATTTAACAGTTTAAAAAGTTAACTTATAAATTTAACAAGCCTAACATGATTAAAAACCAAATTAGATCAATAAGATAAATTTACTAAAATCTATTAAAATTGCTTTTTTAATCCAAAATGTTCTAAAAATAGTAAATCATCTTTTGCTAAATATGAAAATAAACACTCAAGCTTTACATTAACACAAGCTCTGAGAGGAAAAAATATTTCACTTTATATAAAAACTACTAAATATTTGGACTTATCAAATTATTGACATAAAAAAAAATCTTCCTTTTGAGATATTTTACCTAAAATTTAGTAAGGTTTGACATTCACTTATTAAAAAAATAAAAATAAAACTAGAAAGAAATAATGTTTTGAATTTATTAAGTTAATGTTGATATTTAATAAAGATATCTGGGTTTAGGTTTATTATTTATTCATTTAAAATCAAGGGTTCATCAAATATGTACTTTATTTTACAGTACAGCTTACTCTAAATACAAATCAAAGAAACTCAGGTTTATTATTTTTTTACATATTTTATTAACACTAGTTAAACACACACAAAATAAAACTTAGGAAAAACAATATTTAATAGAAATTATTATAGCTGTTCCAGTGAAAACAAAAATTCAAATCTTTTATCAAAGCACTTTTCAAATGGTCACATTTTTTTTCTTACATCTTTTAATTCAGATTAATTGATGACGAAACAAGTATTTACAGTTGCATAAAAAATCAATTCAAACATGCCTGAAACAAATTCAGAAAATTCAAATTTAAAGTTCATCAGTTCATCGTGCTGGTAAACCTCAGTCATTAAAGGGATAGTTCAGAATTTTTCTTTTTTGTTTTTTTGAATGACCTCAGTTTAATGAGCTAACAGCTCACAGATGTTCCAACCAACACAGTTTTATTAACAAATCAAACATGGTCTCTGTGAGATGTTTTAAGGAGGCAGCAAACCACAAATCAGACTCACTGTTCCAGTTCTGACCAGATTGATGAGAGGTTTTTATAAACTGAGCTTGTTCAAAAAGCCACTTCAAAATATCTGAAGTATCCCTTTAATGTTCAGCTCTTAAACCTTGGATTTCAGCCTGGATTTGTCAAATCCCATAAAAACCTAAATGTGACACATGATTCAATACATCCCAGGAACAAAATCCTAGTCCGGTTCTGAAGAACTTTAACATCGTTCACAAACACCTGCTGGTTTGTCTAAGAGCGCAGAACCTCTGCATCACTGTCCCAGAATCCTCCTCTGCACCTTCACCATCCTGAAGGAATAACATTAAAAAAAACATTCAGCCTCATGAATTCAAACATATAATGAACAATTTATTAACTTGTTTAAATGTGATTATTTTACCTAAAGTTAAACCAGATGTTATATAATTTAAAAAAAAATTTAAATTTAAATGTAAATAAGAATTTTACATTTCTAATTAATTTAATTACTCTGAGATGAAGGCTAGATTCTTTATTAGGAAATGTTAGCTCAAACAAGCTTACTGGCTAAATTAAAAGTTGCAAACCAAAGAGATAAAATACTGAATGTTTGTCAAACTTACTTGTGTCACCAGGTGGAAAAAAATGTGTAATTTTGTTCTCAGTGGATTTAAGCAGCTGAGTCAAAGTATCTGCAGGTACAGGAGCTCCCTCTGCTGGACTGGAGGAGTAAAGCTGCTAATATTCTCATAAGTAAACAGTCCCTTTATTGGACTTTTTTCACAACATACATTTGAAAGTATTTTACATTTTTATCCAAAGCAATAACATTGAAAAATATAATTTCATTAACATTTAAAAAACTAACCTAAAACTTGATGTCATATTTTAGTCTAGTGCAGATTTCGTCTAAACCAGGGGGTGGCCAGAGGTGGCCATGGCCACCACAGACAAATCTTTGGCCACCCTACAGTACACACCCCTTCCACAGTGAAACAACCTTTGGGGGTGTAATAATCCTCCTGAACAATTGATGCTTGAAACATCACCAAAACATCTTTCACTGAAGAAGAGTAATGACAAGGAAGTGATGGTTTTCTTTATATACAGAACC
>JARVGW010000346.1:10500349-10568244 GCA_031762495.1 Anablepsoides rubrolineatus | reverse complement strand
CTCCTCATAAATGTCATTACAGAAAATCTAACTGCTCATTTTAAATCAATACTTTTACTTTTAATACTTAAGTACAACAAAATATCAGATACTTTAAGACTTTTACTCAAGTAATATTCATAAAGGAGACTTTAACTTTTATCGAAGTCATTTTTTGGTAAGATACTTTTACTCAAATATCACTTTGTGGTACTTTATACAACATTGCTGAGTGCTAACAAAATGTGTAAAGGCTTTATTTAAAAAAATTACCTAAAGTTTTTATAATTTGAGTGTTTTTTAAGTATAACCTATATTTATTTGATTTTTCTATTTAGGAGGAATCGTTATACGAAGACCCACCAGACTTGCCCCCACGCTTTGAGGATGTCCTCGAAGTGCCCCCGCCTCTCCCGTACAGGTCCGAGGAAGACGAGGATGAAGCAGAGTACGAAGAAGTTGAAGAGCCCAATCAGTCTAAACCAACAGGTCTGCGTCGCAGTAAAGTCCAACTGGATGCCTTTTGTTTTCAAATATTAATCTGAACATTTTCTTTACAGATGCGGAGAACGACTACGAGGAGGTGTCGCACGGTCAGAAGGCGGTGGCGATTTACGACTACCAGGGAGGTAACACCTTTCAGCTAGTTCATCCTGGAGGATTTTGCTCCACATCAGCCGGTTTCGTTAAATTTATCATGTTATATTTTGGTGCAGAGGCAGAAGATGAGATCTCGTTCAATCCAGACGATGTCATCACCAACATCGAGATGATCGACGAGGGCTGGTGGAAGGGACAGTGTAACGGACACGTGGGTCTGTTCCCGTCTGCGTACGTCCAGCTCCTTTAGAAAGCACCGATTTTATTTTGCACTTTTCAAACAAAGGTACTCGCTTCAAGGTTAAGACAAAAACTTAAACTAAATCTGCACAATATTCCTCTTGTACCTATTTTAAATAAAAATGTATATTTGTGACTGGATGCCGGATCAAATTTAACAGCCATATTTGTTTACCTTTAGTCTCTTTACATGGTGTTTTGTTTACTCTAAGTGTGGGCCCCAACTTTAAAACTGCATTCATTATATCTAGATTACTGGAGTAAATTCTTTAAAACTGCACCATGTGATTTAGTTCATAACCCTTTTTTAATGTTATATTTTGCAGTGAGTCCTTTTTAAACTCAGGTTTCTGACTTTTTAAAGAGAATGAATCGTGTAGCTCTATTTGTACAACAAATTACAGCAACTATAATATTTTAACTGTTTCTATCTGAAGATGCAAAAAACACTTTAAATGCTTATTAAAAAACAAAACAAATGTTTATGTGAAAAGTGTCATTATTGGCAACATCAAACAATTCTCATTTTATGAACTAATAATAAATCTAAGCAAACCACCATTTGTTCTACAGTTAACTTTAACATCTTTATTACATTACTGAATTATTAAAATGTAATCAAATGATTGCATGATGGGGGAAATAAGGCAAACCTGTACAAATACAACCAGCAAAACAAGAACTTGTCTTTATCTTTAAAACTTTTCCCAACATTTAGTCATTTTGTGATGTCACGAACACTTTACACAAGTTTATAAGACGTGCTCTGAACTCAAAAATAAAGCTGATATTCCATAAGAACCGGTATTTCTTAATAGAAATTTCATATTTAGGGTTCTGTTGCACAACCATGAATGTTACAGTCCACTAAAGAAATGGCAGAAACTTGACAGATATTCTGTCTTTAAAGCACAGGTGTTTGCTGATCTACCAGGCGATACCCTTCTTCTTCTTCACTTTTCCAGTTTTCTTTGTCACTCGTTGGGCTTTCAGTTTCTTGATCTGCCGTTGATTCATCCAGACTGGGTACTGTCCACTTTTGTCCAAAAGTGTTTTGGGGTTTCGCTTATTATCCATGTCCATCTTCCCATCTAAAAATAAACAAATAAGCAGACCTTAGCAAAGCAAGAAACACCACAAATACAATGTCAAAAATAAGCATTAATCCACTCACCATCCTGCTCCTCTCCTGCCATTTCAATGTCTGTCTGCTTCTTGAGCTTTTCAGCAGGCACCACCGTGGCGATGTCCTGCAAGTCTGCCATTTCAGCTTCTCCTTTCTTGTCGAGACTCAGCGCTTGTTTGAGTCGGGCCAGTTCCTTTGGAGCATTTTTCTTCCTCTTCTCCACTTTCATTTTTCGTTTCCATTTGCTCCGGAGACTTTTAGCCATTTTGAGAATGCTGCAAAGAAGAGAAATGGGAAACAATTAAGGCAACTTACTTGCTTTTAAATTTAAAACAATTATAATACAATACAGTATTGTGTAAATCCTACAAAGTTTTTAGAAGATAATTAAATGCTTCTGGTTCAGACTTATGTTTCATTAACAAAAAGAAATGTACTGCGCTAAAGTTTAGACCACTCTTGGGGGAGAAAATGTTTTGTTTTTTCAGACGTTTAACGGGTCTTTAACAATAGTTTTCCATAATAAGTCATTGACAGTTTCAAATAACATTAGGGAGAAAACGTCAACATTAATATTGTTATAAGAAATTGAGCAGTTTGTTGAAACTAATAAGTAACGATGTTAAATAAGATGTTTTTAACGTTATTAGCTAACAGCTAGCTAGCAGCTACGTTAACTGTTTAATTTTCTAACTTTTAACTTCGTAAAATCACCGTAATCGCCTTAACTTAGCAGTATAACATAAATCAGGTTTGTGTTGTTACCTGTAACAAGTTAAATGTTACTTACACACGGCTAGTTTGCTTTACTTTGCTCGCTGACTACTACACGCTCCTCACTACACACGTGCGTACATCCGACGTAGGAACTGTATCGTGATTGGCTGCTTCAGACTCACTAAAGATCATGCTGCAACCTAATTGGTTGTTTAGGACAAGCTGAAGATCGTGAGACGTGATTGGTTGATGATCAAGATCCCGGAAGTTCTGAGTGTAAATAAAATGTCGCAGAGAGTTTGTTACGCTACCAGCTCTCATTTAACTTAAAGTGGATTATGTTTTATGCTTTTTAAAATTTATTTAGTTGAGTTAATATTTCTTTAGGAGTCATGAGTAGCTGTAGTTCAAATAGCAGCTCTGTTTCAGCCTGCTGCTCTTCTCCGCTGATATCTGAGCTGTTCAACATGCTGGACTCGGCTGCAGAGTCCATGATGGTCCACAGAGATTTCCACGCGACTTTTGACACGTGCAGCAAAGGTTTGGAAAATCTCGCGAGCGCGGACGCTGAAGACGACAGGTTCTTTAAACACAGTCACTTCACAGCGGCACTTCATTTAGCTCTATTGAGTTTAACGTCACGTTTCTGTGCCTTCTGCCTGCAGGGGTGCAGAGTTAAAAGATGCCTTCTGCATTTTAGGGATTCAGGCGCTGGCTGAGCTGAATCAGTGGCGAGAAGTCCTTTCCTGGGTCCTGCAGCAGTATGAGCACCAGGAAAACATACCTGCTAAAATAATGCAGATGTGGTGAGAGAACTCTGTTATTTGCTTGCTTATTGAGTATATTGTGGGTGAGTTGTGGACAGTAAAACCCTCAAATGTGTAGTTATAGTGTTAAATATAAATATAATCATGCTACTTAATGTTCAAACTGATATAGTTTATAGCTTTCTTAAACAAAAATCTATATTTTTGCAGCATTCTTCTTTACTCCAAAGTGGGTGAACCTGCTGTGATGCAGGAGACAACCAGAACTTGGTTATGCTGCTCGTCAAACTGCAAATCGTCTGGTTTCCGCACCGTCGCAGAGCTCTACCTGCTGCACGTCCTCGTGCCTCTCGAACATTTTGAGGAAGCACGGGAACTCGTTTTAGGCGAGGTGGGCTGCGCTGTGTTCACAGAGGACCAGAGACAGATCGCACTGGATATCGTGGAAGAAAAATCACGGCAGACGGAAGAGTTGTCTTTAAATCCCAGAAACACTTCAGACTCTGCAGGACACCTTGCCTCCACTCAAGGTGTAGTATTTCTGCTCAGTTCTTTACATGCATTACATATATAATATCTTATAATAGATGACAATCTGATTGTGTTCTGCAGGTACTGTAGTACGTAAACTTCAAGCTGTGCTCAGGTTTTTACACAGAAACTGCTTGATGACCGGGTCTGGCTCGTTCCTTCTCCGGAGACTCTTTCTAGCAGCTGTTCTTCTCTATATGCTTTTCCTCAAAATGGATCCAGGTTGGATGAAATGTTCCTACTTTTCCTATTTATTATGCTTTAAAGAAGCTTTATGAGTTTATTTTCTAACTGCCTTTTTTTTTCTTGCAGCTCATCCGTCTTCATTCATGTGGATTTTCAAACTCCTTGAGCTGATCAAACAGATGTGGAGAGCCATGTTTGCACCATATTATCAAGCCCCCACTTGACACAAAAGACTGTCAAACACACAATATGTGTAGAAAAAGTATTAGATGGACTTCTTGAACCACACGCTTTTTGGTGGGATGTTTCACCATCAGATATGATAAGACTGACCAGTCTTTTAGGTTTTAACATCAGAAAACACCATGTTGTGTTCTGTAGCTTGAAAGTAGTCACAGCAGTATCATCACAGGAAGAGTTGTATGTTTATGGAGATCTTAGTTTAATTTTGTTGATTTTTCAGCTTAGAGGTTCTAACATTTGTCCATCATTTTGAATGTAATAGTTTGTTAATGAGATTCAATTTAAATTTAAAGTTATTTTGTCTTATCATAATTGGACTTTGGGATCATTATGAGCTTCTGTTTACAATTGTGTAAATGTGTAATTACAAATTCTTAAAGTTTATTGCTGAGAAATTGTTATAAATGTATTTTGATGACAAGAATGTATATTCTGTAATGGTTTTATTATTGTTTTATGACCACTTTCACAGTCCTGTAAAGTCTGGGGAAAGACAACATTTAGATCATTTATATCTACAGTAAACATCACTGGAAAGGTGTGAGTAAAAGCTGAAACTTTATCAGTGGAGGATGGGAAAAAAATCACGTATTCTTAAATTTCTTGGATTTATTTTATTTTTCTGGACATATTTGAGTGTTGCTGCTTTGTACAAAAAAAAAACTTGAGTTTTTAATATTAGTAGTGTGTTACCAGTGGTGGTTCTATGGTTCTAATGCTGTGGCTGATTTATAAATGTGGTGCGTTTAATTTGTACTTGGAAGTCAGAATTTCCTAGTTCCAGGTCGAAAAATATTTCAGGTCGAGGTTGGTCAAGAATCTTCCGACTTTCCCAGTTGGAATTCCTACTTTTTTTTCCTACTAGGTGAGTTTTTCCAGTTATTTTTTACCCCCCAATTGTCACAACCTGGACCGCGTAAGATTCGATATCAAAGTAAAAATGCAACTTCAATTGAGAGTTCCGACTTCCGAGGCACATTGAACGCAGCATAAGTTTCGATTCCAGCAAAGGAAGCGAAGAGAAACGAAAGTTACCCTGAAGCTGACGGGATGTTTACTGCAGCTCAGCTGACATCTCTCCAGCTTCACAGGGAACAGCTGATCCCCCCGGTGGTTCTGTGAGGCGGGAACACGGAGCAGAACCGTTCTGACACCGAGGTTCGAACCTGTGTCCTGCTCTTTAAAGCGACTAGGAGAAGAAACTGTTTTCAGATGTCTGCTGAGTTATGTAGATATTTTTCCAAACTGTGGCTCAGAAACGCACAGTTCGGTAAGTAGGCCCATATGTGACCTGTTAGTAGCAATTTTCCAGAAAAACCTTTTTAAAAGTCTTTTAAAATGAGAAAAAAATACATATATACGACTCACAGCATTTTTGATTAGGAAATTTTATATACATAATTAGTGAGAATGAAGTCATTTCAGTTCTGAACAGAAATATTTAAATAAATTGAGTTTTAAAAATGAGCTTTTAGCTTCTACTGCTTTTTAGATTTTGTGTTTAGTATAAGTAATACACTTAAAACACAAAGTATAACATTTTATCTGACATTTACACATGTAAGTCACTGACAGTAGATATAATTGTTATATAATGACAGTGTGTTTTTAACCTTTTTATTGGATCTGTTTCAGGAATGAGAGGCCTAACCAACTACTATCTATCCTGCTGTGTCAACTCTTTACTGCAGACCCTCTCTGCTACCTGGGAACTAGCAGACATATTAGAAAAGTAAGCAATTTAACCACCTCTGACCCCTGTGAAATACCAACACCTTTATGAAAACATACAGAAACAAGTCTATTTCTTAGTTGCTTGAAGTGAAGGTTGAAACATGTGACTCTCACAAGGTGGGCCACAGCAGATCTGAAGATGGACAGTCGTAACGTTCCCCTGCAGCTGAAGAAGGTTCTGGCGGCCATGCGGAGCGACCTTCCTCAGCCTGCTCCACATCGAGACTTCCTCAACTGTCTGGACCGAAACTACATCCGACGTAAGACACCCCCCCGTACGGTAAAATGCATTTAAGACAACACGATGTAACGGTTTTGTTTTGCAGTGAACATCCAACACGACGCTGATGAGGTTTTCCTCTCTATCCTGAACCTGCTCCAGCAGCAAATAAATGACAAAGATCTGGTTTGTGTTTCATCTTAAATGCTTTCTTACGTTTGTCTTTAAATCCATCATCTAGAGGATTTGTTTTCTCTCCCAGGCGCTTGAGATCCAGAATCTGTATAAGATTTCTGTGGAAACCCAGCTGCAGTGTTTGGAGTGTAACGCTGTTCAAACTCGGAGCACCTACCTCATCGGCCTGCCTTTACACATAAAGGAAGATCACAACTCACTGGTGTGTTTGTTTGTTTGTTTTTTCAAAAGATTAATTAAAACGTAACTAACCAGACAAAGACACCAGTGTTCCCTAACCTAATTAGCTCTATCTCTGAATGTTTTTCAGGAAAACTGCATGGTCTCATTCTTTGAGCATCAGGAGTTGAGAGGAGCAAACAGCTGCTTTTGTCCTCAGTGTGAAACCAGGACCCCTTCAAGACAGGTGAGATGTGATCTAAATGCTGCTCAAACATGTTTTCTTCTTCTACCTACCTACTACCTCATGTCAAATAAACCCAATCTTTTTTAAATATGTTGTTCAGGGTGCCAAACTCCACTCCCTGCCTCAAATCTTGTGCATTCAGCTGAAACGCTTCAGGAACACGTCTGGTTCCACCCGAAAACTGGACTGCACAGTCACCTTCCCGGAAACCTTTGATTTTTCGACGTTTCTGCAGGATGCCTTCTCTGCAAACCTTTCTCAGGTACTGATTTATTCCATTTTTCTGTGCAATATCTTGATGATGATGTTGTCTAACAGTGAACCTGTTCTTCCAGGGCGACTGTAGGTACAGTTTGTATGCAGTGGTGGTTCACTGTGGCTGTGCCGGGTCGGGACACTACACTGCCTATATCCGTCACAAGGCAAACAAGCAGTGGTTCTATGCAGATGACAGCCACATACAGCAGGTAAGACCATTCTGATCAAACCTGTCTCACTTAAACAAACAAACTGAGCTCCTTTTCAACAGTTTGGTTGCATCGATTAATTTCTTTTAAAACTGCAAACACCAAAACATGACATGCTTACGAATGTTTTGTTATATTACTAAATGATAGAACTGGCCGTATCTTTAAAAAAAAAAAGACTTTTTAAATAATACGCTGTAATTTTGAGACGTGATAAATCATTATTTTGTAGATAACTAAATAATGAACACATTATTATAAATAAATAAAGTTACAACCATTCTCAGTATTTGTGAAGGGAAAAAAACTTTTCAAATGAGTCATTTATTCCCAACCTGAGCTCAAGAAGATGGAAACATCTGCAGCTGACATTTTAATTACAAAGTTTACAATGTCAGCATTCGCAATTGACAATTTTTTAAAATACATTTTAATTTCACAATTAATTTATTTCAAATGTGTTTTTTTTTTTTCATAATTTAAACGGGATAAAATATTTTTGTTTTTTCAAAACAGTGTTCTTGGAGAGATGTGGAGGAAACGTATGGAGGCCGTTGCAGGTAACTAGTTCATCAGTTTGTCCATTTTCTCTTTGTGTTTTTTATTTTTATTTAAAACCATATTTTGTAAATTTCGTCAGATTTTTTTGTCAGCTCGACTAAAATGAAATCAAGGCTTCATGTGGATAACAACACAAACATCTGGTTGATTATTTATAGCATACGGTAATTGTTGCAATGGTTTTTGGTCTCACTGGGGAATTTTATTTTCTTCTGAATGCTTTGACCTGATGGTTACCAGGTGACAATCTGACAGTTTTCTTAATTTAGAAACCCTATAATTAATACTCACACAATCATGTGCCAACAGGACCAGAAGTAGAAAGGTCAGAGGTCAATCTGAATAAAGCTCCTGTTAACTTCTCAGTTATTTCACAACAAATTTTGATAGTAAAATCAATCGGGAGTCACCGCAGCAAAGCCGGTTGGTAGTCTAAAATCATTTTATTTATGAAGTTTATTTTTGGTCTTCGGATGTGACATCAACAGCTGTTAGTATATTTTTTTTCCAGTAGTCACACTAAACCTCTAACTTCCTGCTCCATGTTTCTTAGTATTTTTAGCATCTGAAAATGTGCTCCTTTTTAAAATATTTCTTTTAATTTGGGGAGTAACATTTTTTTAATTAAACGAGTGTCAAACACACAGCTGTTCCAGCTTTTATGTTTTCTAAAATTAACTTCCCTTTAACCTCATCTATAAAATCATCTGTCACCTTCAAAAGCATCTTGGAGAAAGGAAAAAAAAACAAAAACATGGCAGCAAAATTTATTGTGACTTCTTAAAATTTGTCTTCTAAAACCAGCCTCCAATTGCTTTTGGAAGCAAATTGGAGATCTTCAAAATAACTTTTTAAAACCCCAAAAGCTTAACTCCTGCTGACATCACGGCAGCTTTTATCCTCCTCCTCGCAGAAGCAGCTTCAGATCTTCAAACAAAGACTTATTGTCTGCTCCTCGGTCCAGATTAAAGTCTGAAGGTGGCTGTGTTTTTGCCAGGAGGGCTCTTAAACTCTTGAACTCCCAAACAGAGGAAATCCTCCTCGTCTGTTATATTGTCTTGTCTTTTAAATAACAATCTGGTTTTTGGGGGTTTTGTGTGTGTTTTTTTTTTTAGAGCCACAGCGTACATGTTGATGTACAGAAGAGAAGCAACAACAACCTGAACGCTGCGGCTGACTGGGTGGATAAAGCGGGAGACAAATGCTACATAGGAAAACTGGAACTTTTATGCTCTTGAGATATTTATTGCTATATTTTCCTTTTGTGTTTCTAAAGAATTATATAACAATTATGTTTTTAGGACTTTATGAACCAGTTGAGCAGTTTGTATAAAACACCAGCAGATGGTGGTCAAGCCTTGAATCATGAAAGGGTTTCCTTCATCGGACCACACACACACACACTGAACACACACTGAACACACACTTCCACATGCTTAGCTGGCTGACATTTTTGCACATATATTGTTTTTAATTACAAAAAACGAGCTTATATATAATTAATTTTAAAAGGCGCATTCGGTTTTTATCCATGATTTCTTTTTCCAAACAATGTTAATAAAAACAAATGGTTTTAAAATGAAACAGATTTAAGTTTTGGTGCAGTTTGTCGCTCTACAGCCCGTCAGCAGCTCTGAACTTCCCACTCATTTTTCCAAGAGTGGTAGCGGGTGGAGGTGGGGGGCGTGTGAAATGGTTTCTCTGTGCCACAGCACGCCGACGGAACGGAACACGTCCGCACGGGGCCAGAGGCTGAGGAGCACAAACCTGGAGGTGGATCTTCTCGCACTCTGGAGCCTCTAAAAGCGACGCTGATCTCTGTCGGCGTCACAGACACGCTCCTCTGTCTCTTGACACTGGGGACGGTTGTGAAGCTTCAGAGAGCAGATGCGCTCAAAACGCTGAGTAATTTGGATTTCCATGCTGCCTGTTTTTATCTGTCGGAGAAGTCCTCTTCCGGATGACATCATGCAGACGTTAACAATGGATCAGTTGTGTAAATAAAAAGGTCATAAGCTGGTGATGAGCATCTGGTGCGAATAAAAAGTTTTATTCATAAAAAAAAAAGTTGTTTACCAACAAGGTCCCTAGTTAAAATGTGACATCATTTGTTTCTCTTTTATTAGTTCTTAATAAGAAAATTGGAAAATGTGGTTTTTGTGCTGCATATTCAAAAAATATCAAACTAATTAAATTCACCTTTTGCATTTTATTAATATTAATTAGAACTTCAGAGCTACTTTGAACTAGAAAAACATTAAGATGATACTGAAATCTATCAAACAGTGCAGCGTTACTCAGATATTGGTATGCAATTCAGAAATGCAGGTATGCAATGTAAACAAATAACTCACTCAATCGCCGACATCCAAGAGGAAGCTGGAGTGATTGACCATATTAGGCATACTGTATGTTGTGTTGGTAAAACATGGTTAATGTTTAGGTGGAAATGTGAGTGAATCGTCTGCGAAACGCAAAACAAACTGTTAATAAAGATAGAGTTTGAGCAATATTTTAAAAATGTATCTTAAACGAATCTGAGCATAAATATGCACCGTTAAAATAAAAATTTCCCATCCCAAATGGCTCTTCAGTGGACATCGCCACCTATTTTCAGCGACTTTTTGCACGTAAACAAACACACGTGGTCGTTGACATCCGGTGACAAGAACACATCAACAAGTACCTTTAAGTCACGTAAACACCTTTTATTTCCAACATTTCTGAGAAATAACATTTGTGTTCATGACGTTTTGCTGCTTACATTTAGATTGAGTCAAAATGTTGACAATTATAACCAACATTAATTTATATTCATAGGCTCCACTTCAGCTACCTCCAGAATTCATATAAGGTTTAATGTGTCACGTAAGCATACAGTTTCTCTGAATTGGGCCATTCTGTTGAAACAGTTAATATTTAAGCTTCTTGCTTTAATGCTGTACCTACACAAGGTTGGAAAAATGTGGCCAATAGGTTTGTGTGAGTTCAGACATATATCTGGATTTGCTTAATGGGGTGAAGTCAATTTTAGTTTTTTTGTTTTGAATGACGTTTGAGTGTAATGTAAGGATCAGAGCTTTAAACAACTTTTTTTCAACCACAACTCTGATCCTCTGCTTGGATAAGAGCCAAATTTGGTCGATTCATCTGCTCAGACAGATGCTGTAGTCCTGATTGTGCAGTGAAAGCTTAGACGTTGATTAGATTCAACATAATCGCCTAATTTCCAAGCAAGTTTACTCTTTTCCCTTTTTGAGGGTTTTTTAATCAATTATGCATGTTCCTCTAGCATGTGTGAAGTTTAAATGAGCATCTGTCCAGCACCGCCCTGACACCGACCACATCACAGATGCTAGCAGACACACTGGATGACACAGACGGCACACCCCGAGGCTGAGGGTTTTAAACCCGACCGAACGTCGTCTTTTCAAACCCCGGCACAGGAGATCTTTGTCTCCATTGTTATCTGAAGCAAAGGCTCATTAATGAGGTTCTTTACACTTTATAGCAGCTCATAATCTGCCGCATTGCTCTTTATCTCGGTCAGGTGTTGGACAGTCATCCAAGGACACCTTGTGTTGTATTTATTGTTTTGGCGCGGTTGTTTCTCCAGCGGGAAGAGTGATTGACACATTCAGACCACAGCTGACGCAGATCTCTGCTGTGAGGACGGTCTGAGTGGTGTGTCTCTGTTTGCAGTGGGGTAGCCGCGTTTTTCAAGTTTTGTTAAAGCTTTTTAAGTCCGTGTTGATGTGTGTTTACCAGTTACTAGGCGAAACACACCGCTGTGATGAATGGAATTTGGCTGTTTGAGAACATTTTCCCCTGTTTTGTGTGGAGAATTTCACAAGCTTAGATAAACTCGTGCGCCTGGCAGCATTTATTTCCTCCAGCTTACATGTTTCCCTGCCCCACTCCATGTCACTTGTCAAAGTGTAGCTCCTCTATAATGGAAAGACCGAACAGTAAGGAAGCAGTGAAGTTAACCTGTGACCCACTGAGCAAACTAACAGATACAAAGGTTGCAGTCATTTTTAAAAATATACTGTACATGTCTTTAGCTAGCAGCACAGCTAAATGGCATCCTGGCCTTTTTAATCTCCGATATTTAAGGTCATAACATTTTTACAAATAATACTTGTCTTAAATAAAGGGCACCACAATATTTCAAGACATTCCTCAGATATCTGCTTGTAGCATCAAGTCAAAGTTTTAACCTTTTATGAAGTGACTCTAATGAGGTTATGAGCAATTATTATCTTACCTGTTGCAGATAGCTCTTTGAGTGGCATCAGTTTGGATAAAAAGGGTTTAATTCTGACAGAATTAATAATCTAACGGTTGATCATAGTGAGATTAAAAGCAAAGTGGATTGCTGCTGTCTCAATGCAACTTTTAATTATTTTTTATAGTGTTCATATAATTGTTTTATAAACTTTTCTTCAGCTCAGTTTGGCATTAAATAGTAATCTGGCAGAAATGTTACACTTGTGGTGAACACTTACATGTAGGTTTACATTTGTTTTCACACCAGAATGTAGGCTCTTATTGTGAAGGTTAACCCACAGGAAAAAGCTGGTTTCTGAAGAAGGAAGGACTTGCTGTTTTTTGAATGAGAAAAAAAACAGGTTGTTTGTTGGTCCACAGGTTTGTTGGTTGAACAGGTTATTTTTTTTCGTGTGGAAGTACATCCTTAATATAAAGAGAGTCAAAACATTTTCGTCTCCTTTTGGCTGATTTCTACACACTGTTCATTCAAGTATTCTACAACTAGCTGCTGCTCTTTATGCCTGCAAGTTAATAAAGTTAGCAGATTGTAAGTTATTTGTATGTTAAAAGTTGTTACATACTATTGCATATCATTTTTTTGTAAAGCAATTAGTTCTTGATATGGTATTCAGTTGTTTATTTTTGTAGCAATCATTGGCATACGTGGCAGCACAATGGCTCAGTTGGTAGAGATGTTGCCTCTCAGCGAAAAGGACCTTTCTGGGTAGAGTTTGCATGTTCTGTCCATGCATGACTGGGTTTTCTCTCATTTTCTCCCACAGACCAATAACATGACTATTAGGCTAATCGGTCTCTCTAAAAAAATGTTCTTAGGTATGAATAAGAGCATGAGTGGTTGTTTGGTTTTGTTTGTCTTCGTGTGACTTTGTGATGGACTCGCAACCTGTCCATGGTGTACCCCGCCCCTCGCACAGTGACTGCTGGGCTCAGTGACCCCCGTACCCTGGAAAGAAAACATGGGTAAACAATAATGGATGGATGGAATTGGCAAAAATCATATCAGGACACTTGAAAAATTTTAAATGTAAAATTCAGTTTTTTTTTATAGCTTATAAAGAACTACAGTTTATAAATTATCTTTTAATTACACAACGGATCCCCTAGGTTCCGCATTTTATCTTTTTTTTTTATGCACAGGTTGGAGACGTTTGATCATTAATGTCAAAAACAATCATTTATTGGTGAACAAAGAACAAAGTTGAAAGTAAACTTGTCTTGAGTTATCAAATCACGTTAGGCACCACATATAGCACAAGCCTTTTCCAGAGAATGCTTTGCTTATTTCAGCAAGACTTTGCCAAAACACCCAAAGCTAAAACTGTGAACCTGTCACCAGTTGAAAATATCAATAGTTTAAAAAACTTAAAAACTAGACCCTAAACAGTTTAGCATCTAAAAACTTGTATCAAGTAACGGCTAAAAAACGTTTCACTTTCAGAATGACACCAGGAAGTTGTCTCTCAAATACAAAGTTTTATTAGAATGCTGCTGAAGGAAGACATTATGTAACTCTGTGATCCGTATCTTTGTAATATTCTGAAAGCATTGAAATGTAAATTCTTGTTAAATGTAAATGTTCTTCCTGCAGAAATGTGTTTTTAAAGAGTGTCTCAAGCTTGATCTCCTAGAACTTATCTAACAGCAAATCTTTGTCTGTTGTGAATGTAAGCCACTTTGTTCAGCTTTTCTTTGACTGCATAATGAGACAAATCAGAAATATATATATATATATTTTTTTGCTCATCCTGCAGGCCTGGTGACCATGGTGAAATATGCTTTTGTTAAAAAACAGCAAAGAACTGAAGGGAAAATGTCTGCTGCATGACTTCTGTTTTTCCTCTCTCATAAAAATGAGTAAATCTGATGAAACAAATACAAGACGTAAAATATATCTTCCTCAGAAAAAAAAATCTATACAAGTTCAACTATTCATAAATTTATGCCCGGCTAACTGTTCTGAATGTACTGTTATGATTTTATGTGTAAGTTTTGTCTTTTCTTGTGAGTTCATCACACAAAGTTTTTATTTTTTCTTCCCGTGTTTCGTCGTCCTCGTAGAGAGTTTTTGGCAGTCTGAGCGCAATAAACAAAACATCTGCTGTGTTTTCTAGGAACCAGTCAGAGCGGTTCGGTTCTGGTTTGGAGGCTGAAGTTGATTCGCTTTCATCTGACTCAAAATGGCAAGTGACACCACTATTTAGCAGCTAATGATATGTGTTCAGCCTCAGTGAATTCTCTGGGTATTTTTATTATTGTGAAGTGGACTTCCAGCAGCCGGTAGCTGGATGAGAGCTGCACATGCATCACAGCAGGTGACTGCAGGCCCATTTAAACGGTTGCTGACAGGACATGTAGGGATATACGCCCCAGCCTTCTTCATAAGTCTGTCGTTACCCTTCAGCTATCACCTTATCTTGTCTTCTTATTATCGGGCTCAGGATCCTCAGAAGTCGAGACGCTCAGGTTGCACCTAAATTTCTCCACTGGCAACACACAAAAAAAAACCAGACCTGACAGGAAGCTCCATTTGTCGCTGCATGTGTTTTAATACCAACACACAAAAGAAGAAATGTGGTGGCTGGTTCTGGAAAAGAATAACTCAATAGTCACATCTTAATAAATCCTTTTCCACTCCCTTCAAATTAAAATCCTGTTTCCTCTGTCTCTCAGCAGACAGGAATGAATGGAATTGCACCTCAAGGCTAACCAATGCCTCACCAGCTTTTAGCGAGTGATAACCTCCAAAGAGCGGCCTGTTAACTGCTGCACATTTCAGCTAATGTATGCATGCCGATCAGTTGCTTCATCAGCGCTCCGGTTAATAATTTGTACAGTAGTGGTCGGTGAGAAGTCAAACTGAAACTAAGATGCAAACACTGTTATGTTGTTTTGTTTTACTTCTCCTCTGTGCTTACATGACCTCGGCCCTGCTGGGCACCTTGAGAAGCGAGCTATCCTTTGTCCAACCTCTTTGACCTGCACCTCTCCTATTTCCGCACAAAGACTCTCTAATGCCAGGTAGCTGGTGCTGGCATTCCTGATGCATTCCACCACGGGGAAGTTGCTGGGATCAGGATGAAAAATGCCTGAAACAAAGGCTTACTCTCATTCACAGGGTTTAGGGTTCTGTGGGAAAGTCCAGACTGGACAGAGGTTGGATGGCAAAGGAATGCAAAGCGAGGCATGGCTCACACAGTCTCCGTGACACGGACCCAGAGATACATTGACAAGGTAGAGGTCTCCTTACACCGAGCAGTCAGCAATCATGAAAAGATTCGGGATAACTGCGCTGCACCCTTCCTTTCTCATGTTTGCATGTGACAGTTGAGCCGTCCATTACGAGCCGAGCTTCCACTCGGTGTGTGGGAGGAAATTTGGTCCGAACCCGTAGCTCTGATGTGTCTGGCCTTTTAATCTTAGCACCAGGAAAGAGAAAAAGACCTGAGAAAATAGAGGAGTGGACATAAGAAGCATACATTTGACAATTTTTGAGAGGGGGTTTCTGGTTGAAACAGAGAAATAAAATTAACTCATGACTGCCTTTAAGTACAAAGCTGCTTTGATAGGGGGGGGATGTCACATTACTTAGTTCTTTTGACCTCAGAGAGCAGAAAGCAAACTTGAAGCTGTGTTTCCTTCTTTGGCAGTGTTTGCAGTTTGAATTTAATGCTTGTCGGCTGTCTTCTTCGCTTTAAGGGATAGTTCGGCTCTTTTTGAAGTGGGGTTTTATGGAACAGTGATGAACACCTAAAAATAGTTTGTAATTCTAACAAGATTGATGAGCTAATGGCTAGTCTGGGGGTTGTTGCAATCTTAAACAACCACCAGTTTTGCATTAAATGATTATTTTAGCAGAATTATTGTAAAAATACTTGAATAAAAACAATTGTTCTTTATTAAAACATAAAGAACAATTGAGATGGCTCTAAAATACTGTTTGCATCAACTGTTTTAATGCTGCATGAAAGTGTGAATATATTTACACGCACTTTCACTTAGTCTTGGTTTTGATACATCTCGATGTGTTTGTGGAATATATGATATACGCAGCATTTTTTTTAACATTCATACACGAGTCTCTAGAACAGTAGAAGACGTGTCTCGTCGTTTTACAGCTCATTTGAACATTTGTTTAATTACATAAACCTAATGCCTGGTGGCAAGAATTAAAATTAGCTTCTTATTTTCAAAGACTGAAAGAAACACAACACGGCAATTAAAAAAAAAAATCTGGCGGCAAGATGGCTCAGTTGGTAGAACCGATGCCTCTCAGCAAGAAGGTAGCAGGTTCAAATCCAAGCCTGGGGACCTTTTTGGGTAGAGTTTGCATGTTCTCTTCGTGC
This sequence comes from Anablepsoides rubrolineatus, assembly GCA_031762495.1. NCBI lineage: Eukaryota > Metazoa > Chordata > Actinopteri > Cyprinodontiformes > Rivulidae > Anablepsoides > Anablepsoides rubrolineatus. The sequence continues at coordinate 10,551,636 of JARVGW010000346.1, read as the reverse complement.
ATTCATCGGTTCTCTCCGGGTACTCCGGCTTCCTCCCACAAACCAAGAACATGACTGTTAGGTTAATTGATAACTCTTAATTGTCCCTAAGTGTGAGTGTGAGAGTGAATTGTTGTTTGTCTCTATGTGTGGCCCTGTGATGGACTTGCGACCTGTCCACGGTGTACCCCGCACCTCGCACTTTGACAGCTGAATGTGGGCACCGGTGACCCTTGTGACCCTGAAAGGAATAAGAGGGTATAGATAATGGATGGTCCTATGGTATACAGCAGGGATCATTAATTCCGGTCCTCGAGGTCCGCAGCCCTGCATGTTTTACTTTTTTCCCTTCTCTAACCCACCTGATTCAGTCAGTGAATGAACCTCTTCCAAGTTCTGCTGAAGCCTGATGATCATCTTCTCGTGTGTCAGAGAAGAGAAACAAGTAAAACGTGCAGGGCTGCGGACCTCGAGGACCTTAATTGATGATCCCTGGTATACAGCTACACAAACTGATATCTAGGGATGCATGATATATCAGCATTACCATTGGTATTGGTCTGATATTGATTTCCCACTTGTTGCTGTTTGCATTACTGTTTTAGGAAGGGAAATGGTTGATAAATCTCACATATCCTCTCAATCAAACATGCGTTCAGAGTTAATAAAAATAATCAAAAAACTGTCACCACTGCTTCTTCCACGTTTGCCATGTTTAACAGAAAAAGCCAAACAAAAAAGACATCTCCTCCATGGCGGTTGTTTTGTCTTTCGTATTTTGGATTAACCTCCATGTTTCCATCACCTCACTTTCTGATTAGCTACATGTCACGTTCAGGTTAGGAGCTCATTTGTCCTCGGGGAACACCACACACACTGGAATGTCGGGCCAAGACAATTCAACATTTTGAATATCCCTGATTTGAGGTTGGAGCAGTCCCGATGTCCTTCTGAGATGACTAGATCACTCTTAACACACCACACACGGCAGGAATAACTCATGAGATTATCTTTAGAGTCATCACAATAATTGTAAAAGTATAATCAGGTCAAAAATTGGCGTAATCATCTTGCTTTTTGAACCTGAGTTGATAGAGTTTTTGTTGAGCTGTGAAAATTAAGCTTCGGTTTCACGCATTCAAAATTTCTGCTACACCTGATTAAAGGTTTGTGATACGTTGGGGGTAAAATCAAGTTCGAAACAATCAAAACTGCTACGTGTTTGTTCTGCGTGCTGCAACCTTCCATCAGCCACGGCCGTATATTATCCTCTGAGTCTATATGTAGAGTGTGGTTGTGGGGCGTTGGAGATGCAGTATGCGGGGGGAAATGAGAGGAGATCTGTTGCAGCCCACAGGCCCCCTTTCTTTTGCATTCTCTGATGTGGCTCCAAGACTTCCCAGGAAATGCGAGGCCTTCTGGGATAGCGCTTAAGTAGTCTCCGAAGTTTTGCAAGCATGTGTGAATGAGTCCATGTGGCTGCGTTTCCATGCATTCGAGGATTCTCTCTGCTCCATTTATTGTAAGGTCGTTACGTTTGATGTGGCTGATAGTGGTTTTCCAGGTGATAAGAAAGTTAATGAAAGAACAAAGTTTAATGTGCAGGTGACTTTTTCTGATGGGAGGGACTCCCTGGTGCAAAGCTTCCACTTCACATCTGTGAGCTGCAGACGTTTAAAATACTCAGACATTCCAGAATTTTTCTCATGAGCTCTTATCTGTGTTATTTACACAAGGCTCTGCCGCATGACATCAGCTGTGAATTGTTATCTTTGTATCTCCAGCATCATGTACTCCCATTTTAAGTGTCCACTTTATTGATAGTTCAAACAAAAATGTATGTTTATAGATATTTAAGGTTACCGTAGTTGCTGAGTCAGCATCCACACTGTTTTCTTTTTAGCTTTTAGTTACCATTCTGCTACTTTTAGCTTTTGTCTAGCCGTTTGATTCTTCAAGTAGAAAATATCTGGCTTTTGCTACTTTTAGCTAGCATTTAGGTGTTTTTTTTTATCTTCTAGCTCAGTGGTTCTCAAGTGTTTTGGGTCTGGGGATTCCTTACAAAGGTCAAAAAGAATTTATTTAACCAAGCAAATCCAAGGAAGGCCTGGGCCTGAAAGCAGCTGGAATATGCATGTTTTTAGAAACTAGGATACCCAAAGAAAGCCCACGTGAACATGAGGAGAACACCCAAACTTCACACGGATCTTAAACCCTGGAACTTCTTACATTGAGGCAACAGTGTTAACCACTAATCCACCGTGCTGCCCAGTGTTCTGTTTTTATTTAGCTCAAACAAATCAGCTTCTTCAGCCAATTTCATCAAAGCCATCCAGCACTCCTGCGTTTTGACAGAAAGTACGACTGCTCTGGTTGACTCTCTGTTAAAGCCCTCTCTGCCTTTGGTTAAGTGAGTATGGCTGCTAAGGGGCCCGGCCTCTCTCATCTGCAGCCTGTTACGGCGTAGCGAGAGGATGATATCATACTGGTCTCGGAGCGGCGGCTGGTAATTGGCTCGCTCTGCTCCTCGCAGCAGCACGGGCCAAACAGAACACACAAGTGGAGCCAGGCAATGCAAGTCAGATGCAGTGGGTTTTTCCAGAGTCGCTGGATGGGGCCTCAGTGCAGACCGAGAGCCAAGAGGCCTCGGAGAGAGGGAGGTGGGGCAGGGGGAAGAGGGAGATGCAAAGATCCAACTGTAAATGTCAAAAATGAATGAAGGCCCACAAGTCAAAATGAAATCTGATATAACGCGCCGCGGGCCAACCTGTTTGATGTGCCGCACAATCCTCTGTTCAAGTCGTCCGGATAACTGCGCATACTCTGTATGATCGGGCCTTGCAACACACACACACAAAAAAAAAGAATGCATTTTCATGTGGAAGGTCTGTGAAAGCCAACTTCAGTGAGCTCCCACATAATGTTCCATTACAGTGAAACCCAACGACTACACCTCTGGGCTGCAGAGGAGCATCAGCCAGCAACACTTTGTATCACTGCTTTCTGAGCACAGAGGAAAATTAAGTGTCTCAATGTGATTCTGAAAATTTCAGCAAAAAAAAAAAAAAAAAGCAGCCAGGAAATGAAGCTGAAGCTTCTACAGACAATGGTTGACAATGACACCTGTATGAGAAATGACTCTGAACCATTTTGACGCGTTAGCGCTCAGACCGTGCAGCCCAGTCTCCCACACGACATATTGGCCAGCCTGAGTTGTTTGGTGCACGTATTCTAATAAAGCCCGCTTGTTATCTCGCGTAGAGCCTGCTCAGTCATGCCATTGCGTTTCCTGCTATGTGGTAAGTTGTACACAAAAGCTAGGGCGCTGATCTTCTGATTGCATAGCGGGAACGTCTCTGTTGTCTGCAGACAGTGTGGGAAAGAATGTGTTTTCACTTTTGTCAAAGGAGGGTGCAGTGCTCTGCATGTTAGCACGTGCCCGTCCGCCTGCCTGTTGTCCATTGTTGTTTACTCGCATCTGTGACGGAAAGTTGGGTGTTTTGGTTGTGAAATGTCTCGGGACGACAAACGCCGGGGCCTGCAGGTGGGCGAGAGCGTCAGAGTTCCTGTCAGGGCCAAGATGCGACTCAGCATCTGTGGGCAGAAACTTCTGACTGAGCAGAAACCATCAGACGAGCCGCTCTGCTGTCACTGGAATGACTCTGTGAATGTTTTTTTTTTTTTTTTTTTCGCTCTCGGAGCTCTGTCAGGTCCTGCACTGAGATGTGAGGTTATGCACTGCAATAAAATCTAAAGTAGGTGTTGTTACCGTGATGAAACGACCACAGAATCCACATAGGCTTTTTGTTCTTTTTCTGCAGAGTACTACACGCTGCAAGATAGAAACCAGACTGGTGATCTGTAGTTTACTGTCACTCAACAGATTTAGTTCAAATGTAAATATGAGATATTTTTAAACTTTAATTCAGCAGTAAGTAATTGGACAAAGAGTATATTGCTGCCTTGTTTGAAACAATAGTTGTTCATGCTGAATCAGCATTAAAGCCATCGTGTTTCTTGCCGTTTTACAACCTTAGTTCTATTTTATTCATTCATATATTGAAACGTTCAGCTCATTCAGGAGATGACTGCTCTAACTGTTCAAAATATCAAACTTTATAAACGTTTTCCTCAAAGAAATACAATATATCAAGATCTCTTCAGTTCCTTCAAAAATACTCTCTTTGAAATCGACTGAAGCAAACCTGCTCTGGTTTCATCTTCTTATGCTGCTTTTGGTTTTTACCTACCTTCTGCTGCGATTAGTTTTTTTTTTTTTTTTCCCCAACATGAACAAGACAGGACAGGTACAAAAAAATAAGTAATTTTGAAAAACGTTTTAGCTCTAAGACAAGTATCTAGTTAGACTAATTCTGAAGCCGAAGGGTTTTTTTTGTGTGTGAACCCATCCACTATGATAATAATGACTTGGCTTTTTTCACTTCCTATTATAGAAGCCATCTGAGGACAGTCTTATTTTGAATGATTGCAATAATTCCCCTCTTGAAGTCTCCTAAAAGCTGCAAGTTTCTGCAAAAGGAAAAGTCCCCTAAGTAGACTATTTTTAATTTTTTTTTTAGCTCACAGTACGTCCCTCACAACATCTCAGCTGGTGAACTTAGCTGTCAAGGCAGAAAAGGCCTAAGGGAGGAAATGATTATAGCATAAGGGAATGTGCTATCATTTCCCCCTTTTTTGTGTTTTTCTCCCTTTTTGCTCAATTTTATCTGCAAGATGTCAAGCGAGCACATTTCACAACTTGGGCGAAGACGGCTCGTGTCTTCTGCGCATTGTTCATTTTTGGACACTTTCCCGCGTGTCGCGTCAAGACGATTAGTCCAGACTGGACATGTGCGGTGAAATATCAAATGTCGTGGAAGCTGTTGTGTGGCTGCACAGTAGAGAAGACTGTATCGTGTTCCCCATCCATCAGATGCTGCTCTCTGGAGGAAGCAGGCCCAGCTGTTGTTGGCCATTGATACTTTCGTTCTTCCTCTCTTGAACCGCAATGGAGTCAGCTCTCAGCTGCTACAGCCTCATTAGTTTGCTTTCATGTTCTGTCAGTAAAATTTTAGGTCTAATTCTTTCTCACAGACAATGCATTCCTTTTGATTTAGCCTTATAAGGAAGGTTACGTAGCATTCACCACTGTGAAGGATGGATTTTATCTTTTTTTTTATAAGCAGCAAAGCCTGCACAAAGCAAATAAACCCAATCCCTGTGACATTTGAATTCACATATCAGCTCAACAGACTCGATGGCAGAGGGGTGGGGAGGAAGAGGCACACCTTGAAAGACCTGGCAGCACGTCTAGTAAACAGCCACATGTGTCATATTTCTCCTCCCACGCTGCACATTTCACACATTCCTCCTGAATGTCTGCTTTCTTACCAGGTCAAGAGAGTGATCCCTGTGGTGCATTGCGTGTGGCTCACTGGCAGCTTTTTTTTTTTTTTTTTTAATCTTTTGCAATTCGCTTTTCGCCCAGTCGTCAGTTTTTCGAGTCAGATTGAAGATCTCTCCCTAAGTATTTATGCCCAAACCGTAAAGCTCGCCTCTCGCTGCTTTCATTTCCCCACTTGACAGTAGGAATCTGGAGTTCTGGCCAATTGCTCCAACCATAACATATGCACCATCACTTCCTGTTAGGTTCAGACACAAAGACTTCTTAAAACGTTGGGTGTTATTTTAAAAAATCAAGTTCTATTCTGACACTAAAGGGTAAACTGGTTATTCTTGAGCATTTGGTTCAAGAGATAATTTACTAACCGAGTTTACTAACTTGTTCATTTTAATAGCGTATTTCTAATCCGACCCATTTGTGTGATCAATCAGGGCTTAATGCATGTTTTGGGGATCAGTCTCAGCTACCACCACACTGAATTATAGCTCAATTTTTATAGAATTGACCGAGTTATAGCGTTTTTCTTTGCAAAGGGTTGATAAGCTGAATGAATGATGCCAAACGGTAGTCAGTTGTAGATCCAGTGTTTACTTTCTGACAGTTTCATTAAAACTTGTCAGTTCATGAGACAGATCACAGAGCTGCAATAACTGAGTTCCGTTAATCCCTGTAGGTTTGTACGTTGCTATGATCCTGGAACAAGCTTACATAAAATGATGTCTTTAAGGTTAGGAGGTGCAACCATGGCTAACTTAATCATTACAAAACAAGATAAGTCAGGGGATCATCTGAATTAATAAAGTGCATAATCTATGAATCATGAATGTCAAACTTCTTAACAAAAGAACAAGCTACCACTTGTGGAAGTATCTAATCCTTTCACCTTTTTAATGTCAACTGTATTGTGAATTTGTTTTCTTCAAAAAAGTTTGTAGGTCAGTGCTCTGAAACTGAGCGCGCTGCAGAGGGATACATCTTCAGCAGCGCTCCCTGGGGACGAGGCCTCGGTCCTGGGAAGCAGTGGCCGAGGATCAAGCGGAGCATCGCATCTTCAGGTCCCGGCAGCACTGGGAACCTACTTCTTTCCCAGCGTGGTCTGTCAGCTGACATTTGAGCAACCGCTAGGATTAGCTCTGTTCCTCCCAGACTTTCGGTGGGAAGAATCGCAATAGAGTTTCTCTTTAGGAAAAGGTTTTCTTTTGGCTATAACTATTATTAACTAAAGAGACAAAAAAATAAATGAAAGCATTTTCTACAAAACTCCACTGTGAAAGGAGACAGCATGCTTTAAACTTTTCTTTTTCACATTCAAACTGAGGGGGTCTATATAAAGTGGAACTGCAATGCTTTGGTCTGAGTTCCTCCTGAATGTAACTCCTATAGCCTGAGATGTGTCTTAGATCAACTCGTTCTGGGACTGTGTCTTTAAGTCCCACCTCCTAAATTTTCAATTAAAATGTCCATAACAGAGGTTAAAATCAGTATAACAAGTAAAAGCTAAAACTAACAGAACTGTAGCTAAAAGCTAAAACCAGCTAAACAATAATGCAATCAGAATCGGTGTTAAATGCTAAAACTAGCAGAACTGTAATGCAAAGGTATTTTATCAAAACAGTAGCTAAAATGTATCACTAATAATTTTGCTGCTTAATTGTTAACCTTAAAACAAGCAGAACAATAAAATGTTAAAACAAGCTAAACTGAACCCAAAAGGTACCACAACCTCAGCTAAAAGCTGCAACCTGCAGACAAAAAAATGCAAGTATGCTAAAGATTTTGAAGGAACAGAATAAGCAACTTTATTGTATTTTTTTTTTATAAAGTTTAAAATTTTGAAGAGCATACAAGTAGTTAAATCAAGCCGAACGACCTGAAAACCATAAAATACGTAGAAGACATTTTATTGCAAAAACAGACGGAAGAAATCATAAACAGGTAAACAATGGCGTTAATGCTGACTCAGCATTCAGACAACAAGCCCTGAAACACGGCAGTCCTTGTGGGAACATTTAGTTGAATCAAATATCCTGTTTCCAGGGGTGTGAAATAATTTTCTCTGGTTATAGCTTGTCGTATCATGATCAGTCTGATCCACCTCTTGTAGCTCGGGGGGAACAAAGCCTTGGAATCTGGTTCTGTAAGCTTGATATTTGATTAGGACTAATCTCCAGGTTTTGCTTTCAACTGGTTTTGTTTAGGAGGAAGTTTCTTTGTTTGTTTGTTTTAGCTTTCTTTTTGTGTTTTAAATGTACATTCAGCCCGTTGAAACTGGATTTTGAGCTTTCGGACTTGAATAGTACTGCACCCAAAGTGATATTTAAACTTTAGGAAAATGATTCAAACTGTTCAAAACAACTTACTTAATGACAGATTGAGAAAGATTGTTCTATAGGACATATTCAGAAACAAATGGATCTTGTTCTTTGTTGGCATGATTTTTAGAAGGTACATTGTGTTCTTCTGTCTGTGTGATGCAGATTAGCTTAGCATAAAAACTGAAAACAAAATCTAAGCAAACTTTGCAAAAATGGCTCAAACTTGGTCAATTTTACAGATATTGAGCTAAAATTTGGAGTGGTAGTAGCTGAGATTGTTCACTAACACATATTGTTATCACTAACATGTAGTGCAAGATACTGCTTATAACTCTGAGTCATCCCTGTTTGTCTATTGGAAAAATACAGTATAACCACCAAACGGATTATAATGAAATTTTCATTGAACAATCATTGGATGTTGAGTCAGCCCAATTCAAGATTGCTACCAAAGCAAACTAACTTTATAAAACACACAAAAATAGCTAAACTCAGACAGTTTAGCTAATCAGAGCTACTTTTTTTTACAGTAGTAGCTAAGAATCATAATATAAATTTTAATATATCACCATCAATCATGTATATTGTTGTTTTCAAGGTGCTATTTTGTGCGATATGCATTCCTTCTAAAAATGCAATGCCTTTTTTATGTCTCTTTACAAAAAACTATAGTTGGCATTCATCCAGGTTGTAGATTATTTTTTTTACTTTAAAATCAACATGCAATTAAACTGGATGCACCTGCTAAAACTTGGCAATACCTTCCATGAACGTTAACCTTTCAGTTTCTGACAAACCCTTCCCTTCTTATCGCCGGTGTCAGGGTCATACCTGAAGGCAACAAGAGTTACAGGTGACTTTAAACAAAAGGCTGCAATGAACCGCAATTTGTTTGTTCTGTGTCAGTGGGAGGAAACACTAACTGCTGTCGAGACTGGTTTGTCTCGTCTTTGGGTTTTTCTATTTTTAATTTTGGATTTTCAGGGGGGGAAAAAAATCAGCTTTTGAACTTCAACTTCAAAAAAAATCAGTGATTCCTAAATTTCTTTTAACCGAACGTTTTGGGGGTTGGCTCATTTTTTTTCAAGTCCCTACAGCCCTACTGGGCAAAATTAAGTGTGACCGTCGGATGCCTGTGTTTATTTAACTGCCAATCAGAAACTGTGTTTATGCTGCTCTCCAGTTGTGCCCTTTTGCCACTGAAGACAAAAGCCAGATGTTTGTAGGTTTCAGGGCATTTTGGTTGAGGTTGTGGCTTTGGTTTGATTTTTTTTTTCTTCTTCCTTGGATCAGAGGCAGAATTAATGCTAAGCCAAGCTAACCTGGTGTTAGAAAGTTACACAGCCGTAAATGAATTGGCTTAAAAGTGGTATAAAGCTGCATTGCCTAAAATAAATGACCATGACGACCAGAGAACGTGTTGAAATAATGCATACATTCACTACGCTCATCAGTCCCAGAAGCTTCTCCCAGACGTTTTGTGGCTGGTGAACATGCATTTTGGTAACTTTTTGTTGGTGGTGTTTTTTGTCTTTTACTGCCAGCAGTGGAGCCCTCCTGGGTCTTTTTCCACAGAGTGCATTATGATTCAAAATGTGATGGATGGTATGACCAGAAAATGATGTAGTTCGACCGTAGAGTTTGGCTTGAAGGACTTTCGATGGTTTATTTGGTGCTATCTGATGAATCAACCTGGGGTCGCATTTCCTCTTGCATCTAAGTCTCAGGCGGTTGGCTGCAATCCAAAAAACTTTATATTTTTAAATAATTTTGGCCACTGGGGTCAGAGGAACATGAAGCTGCTTGGAGATGGTCTTGCAGTCTTTACTCTTAACTGGATATCTAATCTTTCTGAGCTCTACAGACGGCTTGTTTAGTCCATGTTCAGTGTGAACACAAAAAGATAAACTACCCAGTAGCATGTTTGTTCCCTCTAAATAGGCTGAATGGCTGATGGAAAGCTTGAAGGCACCTGCAATACTAATAAGGTCAAACACATTGTTTGGAGCATTATTATAACGCAAATATTATTTGTCTTTTTAAAGATACTAACAAATCTGTCCATACTATTTTAGCATATCTTATTCTTTATCATCACATACTGAACGTATACAGATAAACAGGATGAGTCAGAAGTCACAGGACACCCTTTTGTTTCAGAAACAAAAGGGGAAATGCAGATATGAATACCCCAGCAATAAATAGGTGAAAGGGGTCCTTTCTTTGGAAAAGTCTGCCCTTGATCCAAATTGGTGGCCATTATGTTGACATAACCTAAAAGACCCATTACTCAGTTAGGTACATAAATGTAATTTCCCCTTCTGTTTCTGAAATAAAAGATTTCAATGTTTCAATGAGGTGTGAATGGTACCAAAAAAAGGCATCCATCTATGTATTTTAAAAATAATGTCATTCTACTAAAATATTACGAAGGTTTTGGGTCAGGATGAGTCTTCATTTGGGTCAGAACCACAGTCCGCCACTTGGGTACCTCTAGTCTATACTTAGAAACAAGAAGAGTTGTATCTAATGATCTTCCATTTGGATCAGATGAAATTATTCAAGTTGTCTGAAATTGTGAGGCGTGGTCGGACACAGGAACACCCAGATGGACCCATTCTTGGTCAGTATGCCGGCAGTCAGATTGGCTCCACGGTTCCGCCGGACCTTCAGTGCTCCGCCACCGGACCTCCGCTGAACTCCAACACCCCACCCACTGCAGGATCAAAGCCCAGCTGGATGCCATGGGACCGAAGGAGAATGAGGCTGTCGTCCACCCTTAACCGCACCATGATCATGCTAACTCATATCATGGTATTTCCTGCAGATAGGCCTGGTATGCCTCTGTTTGTCTTGTTTCTTTTATTCTCAGTCTCTCTGGAATGCCAAATTACACAATATGCAAGAGGAAATATTGGACTTGGCCATCACCAAAGTGTTTATTTGTTGGGTTTGCATGGCCCACTTTGGTGGTTTGCTGAATGCAGACTGGAGATGGACCAAAACAATTGCTCTGTGGTGGAATTTTTTTTTTTTTTTTGAATCACTGTGTTGTGCATTTCACACACCCTCGTCTTGTGAGTGTCAGCTCAACTAAGCTTTAGACAGCCAAGACTACTAGAATGGTTTCAATTGCAGGACAAAATCTTTGCAAGAGGAGTTACCTCATAGAAACAATATTTCCCACCCCCGCTTAGATCTTTTAGACTGCCAGTATGTATCAGTATGTCTGGCTCAGATGCAGTTAACAGTTTTTCCTTTTTGAGGTTTCGTGTTTTTCGTAGTGATAATAAGCTGATTTCAGTTCATCTGTCTAAATGAAGGAGAAATTCCATGTAAAAACAGATCATCGGCTTCCCCCTGCTGAATTTAATTAAGCAACAAGACCGATGAGGTTAATTAGGATTTGGAGCGGAGTCTGTCGTACAGAGGCCTCTTTATACCTCTGTCAAAGTGGAAGGGGCCCGAGGTTAGCATGCATCACACATGGGAAAACACCAGGCAGACCCCAGACAGCCCCGACCAGAGCCGTCCGCCTCTGAATCGCTCTCCGCTCCTCACTTATAAGGACCCCACTGCCTCACTAGAGCCGCTTTCAAAGAGTTTTTCCTCCACATTGTGAGGCCCCCCATTTCCTCCTCTTTCTCAGGAGGGAAATGTAAGTGTGGAGGAGTGGAAATGTCACAGAGTTGAAGGGAAATGAATGGACGAAGAAAGCAATGTTATTTGTGGAACTGGGAGGCCCATATGCTTAAAATAAACTTACACAAAATGACTTACTGGAAACTTCTCCGTCGTCTGTTGCTGATTATTGTTTCGTTTCTTTTTTTTTTCTGCAGGCACAGAGACTGAGAGAAAGAAAAGTTTAACTTTTGTTTGATGAAGGCCATCGAGTGGCCAGCTGCAAGGCTCTCTATCTACCTCAGGGATCTGTCTTCCTATTGGACATCCTGTCTCTGATGAATTGTCACTCTTCTCGTTTAAGAAGAGGAAGCTGGCCATGGCCAGGACAAACCCATCCGACCTCGCTGGCCAATAGGATCCCTCCAGTTGTCGAGCATCCTTTTGCACTCAGAGCGCCACAGCTGCTACAGGAGCTTCTCTACTGTAGTTATTTGTGTGTGTGTGTGTTGGCGCTTCCTTTCCCTAATCTCTGACCACACACACTTGTGACAGGCAGCCGCTGCTTCTTGGCCCGTGTCCAGTCCTCCCCACCGGTCTCCTGCGCCGCCCTGAGACATCTGCGTGTTTCGAGGCGAATGAACAGGAAAAGTTTGGGGGAGCTTCAGAGGCAAACTGCTTGAACAGAACAGAGGGGAGTTATATAACAGAAATCTAGCTGTATGCGAACAGGAAAACCATCACTCCCTCCTCTGCAGACGCAAACTCTGCTCTTTTAGTCTCAACACACAGACAAAAAAACAACAAAAGCACATCTTGCAGATATCTTAGTAACTTCTTAATTCAATCAATTCATTGAAAACTGGAGAGGATCATGTTTTAAGTGTCTCTGTGTAATTTGGCATGGATCTGGTCTATAAAAAGTAGATGTAAAAATTTAATATTCCAGATTGAGCACATGTGCCACATTCATAATGCAATTTTTTTTATTTGGGAACGATTACTGCCTTTTAATAAAAGGCTCAAGCATTGAGAGAAATAATGGGTTTTAATGGACAAATCGTAAAAATTTGATTGAAGAAAAGTTGTGTTGTTAGCTTAATTATAAAATGGGCTGACTTGTAGCCATCTTGAATGGGCTTGACTCCAAATAGTAATTAGCTGCAGTTTTGGATCAAATTATTATTTTTGCAAGTTTCATTCAAATTTTGTCCATATTTACACAGACATGGACAAAACATTATCGCCCTCCTCTACCTTTCAGTTGCACCTGGTGATTATTGTTGGCTCTTTGAAGCTGTTGCTTATATAAAACATAAAATAATCACCAGATTGTCCTAATTAGCTTCTATCTCATCCTCAATTATTTAACTTTGTATGATAGGCTGTACATTAATTTTGCATTTAAACTTAAATATAATAAGACAAATATAAAATATGTGCATCTAACATAATTGCCATAAAAAATAGTTAATTAAAAGTAATACTTGACCTACAGTTTAGTTTTTAGGTGTAATATTTCATTTGAAATACTGTCTGTCTGATTCACAATGTGAATGTTCATGTTTTAATGTAATACTTAAAAATATATGTTTTTTGCAGTTCCCAGAATTGAGCAAGTCCGACCACAAAAAATCTATTAAAAGATAAAAAAAACTTACAAAAGGAAGTAGATATATTTAGTCTTGGTATGTAAAAATTAAAACAACATACTCTGATTTGGTTTTGTTAGTTTGTAAAGTTAAATATCTGCCAGTGAGTTTTTTGCTTTCATTAGTAAGAAATAAAATAAAACTTGACTTTTCCCTTTCAGGATATCTTCTTATCCCCTTTAATATACTTAAAGTACACCTTCTTTTGATTCTTGCATTTAATAGGGACATAATTAAAACACTTTATGGTATTTGATCAGCTATTTAAGGTCTCTCCACTGCATTTCAATCAGTTTGACTTGGCCTGGAATGTTGCAACACTTTGATTCTTTTCTTTTTGAGCCATTCTGTTGTAGAGATTTTCTGCTGATGGGTATCATTGTTCTTGGTCCAAGCTTCATTTGTCAGACAAGATCTTACACTTGACTCTAGAGTCTACAGAGTAATCCATGGTCGATGCAATGGCTGCAAGGTTGAACCCAAACCATCAACTTTCCACCACCGTGCTTCACAGTCGTTGCCTAAAAGATGTTCCTGACGTTTTATGGTTCATTCCGACTCAACGGTCAGGGTTGAGCATAAATTAAATAGTTCACTTTTATTTTTATTGTGTCCGGATACATAAAACCTTGGAATTAAAAGTGGGTATACTTCTTTTTACCTGAACCCCTCAATGTCCCCTCTAATGGATTTATATTAATGATCCAAGTTTCAACCATAAAGTGCCCTTCAGAGTTGACAATTTAACAGCACAAGTTTAAGTCTTTCGCTCTAAAACTTTATAAACCCTCTTTTGTTTAAGGCCTCTCCTTCTCCCCTCTTCTGTTTGCTGTTTCTCCTGAGTTCATAAAGAATAGGATAATGTTCTCAGAGGCCCTGCTCGGAGCGAAGGATGCAAGCTGCCGGACGTTAGGCTTGTACACAGATGTAATGAAGGGGGGGGAATTCAGCAGTGACCCAGGCCCAAATTAAAGAATAGAAACTCCTTTTGTGCTCGGGGATGCAGACCAGGCCCGGATATTGCCATCTATCTCCTCATTGTCTCCTCAAATGTTGGCATTTGAGTTTGAATGACGGCTTTCAGTTTAGCCAAAACATTCCTGAGACGCTGAGGGGGGAAACACCCTCCTCTTCTTGCGCCCATTTGTTTTCCCATCTTTGCGTCGTAGCTGTGCACAAATAAGCTGCTTCCACCGCAGTTTCCAATCAAATCTGAAGGATTCATGGTGGGAGTTGCTCAGGCATTAAGGGAGAAAGATTTATTCATCCAGAAAATATAATTACGAGATGCCGGGTAGAGGGAACCGCTGCAATTGTCGGGTGCAGTTAAATCTCCAACATTCTTTGCTGGAGTTCTCCTGGAAATCACCCTCTCTGCAAAGATAAGGAGGCTTTTGATGTGTGACACCTCTGTTGGGTGTGTGACACTCCAATGCTGCTGATAATGTGACCAGAATAGCATGTGAAAGAGCAGGAACTGTTTTTGTTTTTTTAGTTGCCTTCTTTTCATGTTGAAGAGTTTGGTCCAGTTCCAGTGAGGTGGAATTGTTTGAGATGAAAACGTCCGGTGTGACCTCCGCTCCTAAGTGTCCGTCAGAGGGAGACGAAGGGTTCACCGTCGTTCACGCCGCCGCTTTTCCAGTCCTAGCATCCTCTTCGCTGCTGTCGGTAAAACCCAAACAGCCGGCTTCACTCACAGCAACCTGTAATCAGCCTCGGCCCTGAACGTGGCACGTAAAAGTAAATCTTGTGTTTATATCCGAGCGTGGCCGCCCTCGTGGAGCGACTTCCTCAATCGTGCAAGAAACACTGATGAAAGCTTCAAACCAGCTTTGATTTTTTTTTTGCTTTTTGCCATGAAAGGCATCTAAAGCATCTAACCTAAATTACATTTGCACGTGTGTGTTAGTGATATTACAACTGATTAACTTTTGAAGTCAACCCAATTTAAAATGGACATATTATTTAAAATTTACATTTTTAGCCATTAAATACGTTTTGTTGTGTATTTGGAGGAGTGCAAAAAAGTTTAATTTAGTTTCTCCCAGTGATGCATAGATATCTTTAAATTCTGTTTGGGTCATATTTTTCAACCCATTTTCTCTATTTTTTGTGATGTTTTCTGAACTATTACGTCACAGTTTTTGCAATGGAACTGCCAAATAAGGTCCGGATTTACCATCTACAGTTTCATCGTCTTGATTCTCCTCTTGCTTAGGGTTTAAAGCACCTCATTTGGATTTAACGAGACAGCCTCAAAACGAGTTGATCTGCAACACAGCTCAGAAAAATGACAAAGGGGGGGGCTTGTGAAGTTACAATATTGAGGAACTGAGAACAAAGTATTGCAGTTCCACTTTATATAGACCCCAACTGAAGTATTTAAATGTCGAAAATGAGGATTTAAAAGCATGACGTGTCTACTTTAAGGCAATCTCTAAAACTACTCAATCCAACACAAAATGGATGTAATTCTGTCAGTTTTTACACACATTGAGCTAAAATCAGGTATGGCAGCAGCTGAACCATTATCAACCCATCTCACAAGATCTGACATGAGACTTTACACCAAACCTTACCTTTAAAGTTGGACCTAAATAACCCCGTTCCTCCTCAGCAAGTAATTTGATTCTAAAACGGCAGGTGATCTGCATTTCTTCAAGGAATATAAGACTTTCTTGCATACTTTTATATTTATATATATATTTGATTTTTGGTTGATTTTCACTTATTTTTGTCAAATTTTTCAGTTTTTTTTTTCCAGTTGCAACAATAAATACCTTACTGACCCTCAGGATGGCGGGAGGGTGAAGTGATCACTACGGTTTGGAGTCGTGAAGCATCTTCAGCAAACAAACAAAAAAACAAAACAAAATGAACCCCAGCTGTTTTGTATTTCCAAGATCCCAATCAAGCCTCCAGGATTACAGATCATGATATATCACCCTCCCCATGTTTTCTGTTTTCCTTTGTCTCTTCCTCTTGATCTGTGGCCATCTGCCTATCTGCGGGCCCCCGCGCTCTTGTGGGTTCAGTAGACTGGTATGCAGCAGGAATCTTTGGATCAAGGTGATTTCACGCCGCTCCAAGTTTTCCCAGGGCTCTGGGCCCTCTCTGCTACCTCTGTGCTGCTTGTAACGTGTGATAGCAGCTGACGTGTTATCACAGGACACATGCACAAACAGCAGAATCGGGGTAAGGCTGTTTTATCTGACTAACACCTCTGTTTCCCCTCAAGTGTCTGTGCTTTGACTGGCAGTTATGGCAGGCCTTCTTGGCCTCTTGCAGAGTGACCCCCTTCCACCAGACAACCTTTGACCCCTCCCCGGGGTTTGTCGTAGCGAAGAGATAACCCGACATTAAATCTCAACTTTGTAATGAATCGTTTCAAAGACGACCCTTCGTTTGAAGCAGAACTAATCTTGCCAACGCTGACATTCTCTCAGAGACGGTTCCTGTTCTCACTTCACAGTCTGCTCTCATAATAGCTTTGCAGTGTTGTTTTTTTTTTTTCTCAATGAAACTTCATATCCCATTCAACTATTTGGTTGCAGCTATATTAAAAAAAAGGAAGTTCGTGATGTGAGTCAGTTCAGCTTCTTTTTATTCAGTTAGATTTGAACATAAAAACGATTATGAATCATTTAGTTTTGGAGGAGTTTACTCCAGGAGTTTGCCACATAAATTGATATTCAATCAGAAATGCAGGTACGCGCTCAATGTAAACAAAGCATCTTTGTTGTTTGAAACCCCAGCTTTTCTGCTGTTCATTTAAACAACAAGGTTTCTGAATCCTGGTCCGTTTTACACAGAGCATGGTTTCAGTGAGATATAACAGTCTGATTGCGGTTCACTTGTTTGTTTACACGTCAACAGAGCTCAGCTTCTCTGACACTGGCACTTTTTGAATTCAGATATCCGATTGGACATTTTTTTTTGTGAGCAACCACCCTCAGAGGTGTGAAAGATTCTGCAGGTGTGAAATCACATGTGCACAAAGGCAACTGCTAACAGCAGATAGAAAGAGTTTTCTGTGCTACCCACTGTTTTTCAGCAGGTAAGAGCAAAATAAACATTTTGTTTGAAGGAACTTTGCAAGATAAACATAAAAATATGCCTTTTCTGTGCACACTTTGAACAAATACGACCTCATTTTACCACCCTCCCTCAGAGCATGTGACAGTTTGGGTCAAAATACAATCATTTTCACTTACTTTGGTTATTTGCATCCATAAAAAGACACAGATTGTAGTTTGTGTCTGTACACACATTTTGCTTAGAAACTTAATTTATAGACAACTTTTTTTCTTACTTTCTGAATTGGCTTTGCTTGGTCCTCATGACTTTGCAACAAGTCTCTTTTAAAAGTTGTTTGATCAAAGGTGTTAAGTTTAGGCTAAGAAAAAGAAAAGTGTGTGTTTTGCAATCTTTTTTTATGATGATGTTGCTTTTGCGGGACTGAAATGGCCTTCGTGACTTCCTCTTCCATTATATTCTTATTTTTTTTGCAGAAATCCTTTTAGACATCTATCCATGCAGCTTTGCAGGCCTATCCTTGTGCCTGCCGCCATGCCAAATGACTTCCTTTATGGAAAACTTTTCTTTGGAAAGAGATCAACATTCTGTCCACACCCATAGACACAAGGATGTCAGCAACATCACACTGTGTCCTGTGGACTCCTGCTCATGTGGAGGCACTGGAACAAGCATATTAACCTTAAAAATGAGAATATGTTATTGAATAAATGGCACAAATCTGATACTATATTATAGACCTCTAAATTTGAGGTCAAAATGAAAATATAAAGAAAAACATGCTGTTTTAACAGATTTATTAATTATCCTTAAACATCTAAGCTAAACACAATGAGACATCTCGTTATCTCTGCTACTGAAAGGCAAATAAGTTGTTGATGCTTTTCTGTCCTTTTGTTAGAAATAAAACTTTTAACTTCATGGCGCAAAATGCTGATTTATAATAAACTTCATATTATATTGTATCATAAACAATAAAAGGTTTGTGCTTTGTGAGCTTTTCCTTTTCTGCTGCTTCTGTTTCATATTAGAAACTCTAGTGTTGCCTTCAACCATGTTTTTTATGTTTATGTGTATGTCTTGAAATATCATTCTAGGATAGGCCAGTATTTTATTAACAATTGTGAACCCATTGTATTTGCAAGAGAAAAAAGCAGGATTAGCTTTTTTTTTTGAGCATCCTGGCTTAACTGTTTTGATAAACCTGTTCGGCCAAGAAGGAGCAACTTAAGTCAGGTGTTAGATCTTAACAGGTAAAGTGTAAGGAACACTGCTTATTTTTAACACTGCAGTAACATCTGCAGCACTAACCGTATTTGGATTTTTTATGTCAGTATGAGTACAACTCAGCTGTCACTGATTGTTCTGGTTCTAAATAAATTTAATGAAATTTATAACATTTTGCTTTATTTACAAATATTTTCTTCATAATATGTCCAACTCTCAAATCCGTTTTTGTTTTATCATGCCATCATTTATTTATTTATTTACATTTATATAATAAGTTGAGTTTAAACCATAGCAACCCAATATTTCATCTCTATCAGCCACAGGCAACAAAAACAACTGCAGTAAATAATTTAGTTCTTTTATTAGTTGGGTCATGGGACCGGAAGTCATGTAAACACCGCGGCTCTTATTTTGAAAAGTCTTTTTAGTTTTGACCGGATGTTGCTTCTTCTTCTTCGGCAGCTTCATCAGGCAGACGGAGCAGCAGGAGAAGGAGCGACTGGAGCAAATCTTCTTGTCTCAGCCTCATGCTCCTTCCTGGGGACTTCTGCTCCTTCTCTCCGAAGCTGCCGTAACAATATATATATATTTTTTTATTACTTTTTTTTTTAATTTAGTAAAATAAGTAGGGAAAGTGGCGGAAGAAGCTGCCCGAGCCATGGAGCTTTATTGCCTGGAGTCGGACATAACCGTGAAAGCCCAGCGTGACCCAAACATCCTTTATGATGACAGAGTGTTGCCAAGTTTATTAACAATTGAGGATAGATTTTTACCACAATGTTCATATTTTCAGCGTGTTCAGAAGGATATTCAACCTTATATGAGACGAATGGTTGCGGGGTGGATGCATGAGGTTTGTGGCAACTTGTGCATTAATTAGCTAACTGCTTTAGCTAATTCGCTTTTTATGGTTTTACTGTTGCTTCGGGCTAAAAGTGGATTTAAAAATGTGCTTTTATTCAAAAAAGAGTCGCGGTGGTGTCTTTCAATTGTATGAGAATGACTCACTAAAGGCGTGGGGGAATCGGAAATTCCTAAGGCTAAAATTCAATGAGCCTAGCTAGTTATTTACATTGTTTTACAGCTAAATTGTTCGATTGTTTTGCTAATTAGTTAGCTCAGACGACAGCAGACGAGCTGCTCTTAATTTACATGATAAAAAAAACTGACCTTTTTTACTCCCAATAATTTTAATTAATTTTTGAAAGTGACCAAAGCTTCAAGACTCAGGCAGGGCAACGTGCTGCAAAGAAAGTGCTTTCAGTTTTAAACAGGAATCCTCGACAGATACACCTTTTTATTGTTTAGCGACTGTCGGAAACCACTTGACAAGATTTTTCACACTTCTCTGAAAGTTTTAAACATGTTTAATGCATTGCTTAAACATGAGGCAGAGCCCAACGAGGAAGAGGATTTGAAAGGCGAGAGGGGGGGTTGCAGAACGACTTCCTATTGAACTAATTTGTTTCTGCTCTGAGATGATTTTTTTTTGCCTTTTGTTGTTCAAAGAGTCGTAAATAATTCAAGTGCTTTACCTTTTATGAATCGTTATATTTAAAGCATAGAAACCCCTTTATTTTGCATGCAAAAAATCTCCTCCTTAAACCTCTGTTCTGCCTTAAAACATTTATTTTGTGGGACTAAACTACTTTAAATGTCTTGTCTTTTCAGGTGTGTGAGGAGGAGAACAGTAATGAAGACGTTTTCCCTTTAGCCATTAATTATTTGGACAGAGTTTTAGCAGTGATGCCCACAAGAAAAAGTTATTTGCAGCTTCTGGCAGCCGTGTGCATGTTCCTGGCCTCCAAGTTAAAGGACTGCAGGCCCTTATCAGCAGAGAAACTCTGCATGTACACAGACAACTCCATCACAGCGCGAGATCTGCTGGTAAGAGCTGGGATTTCAAACATCCCATTCATTCATTCATTCGCTCAGTGAGAGCAGAAAGTGTCACATTTTTTGGGGGCGATTTTATAAGGTTCAGAGCTGAATTAGTCTCACAGGAAGTATCCAATTTTCCTTTTATAAGTGAAACCCTGCACAGCATAATCCATGCTGCAGATTCATGTGGACTGCAGAGGGTCTGATGCCATCTAGTGCCAACAATGCAGTACCAGACATGGATATCCTTGCAGATTTTAGGGATTTTGGTTACATAAAGGTTTCTTCAAGGGCTAAAAGGTGACTTTAGTTTTACAAGAAAATGGTCTGCTTTTACATTTAATCAGTTGGCAGATGACTTGAAGCCAGGAGCAACATTCAAGCTTCTGTTTGCACAAACGTTTGAGGACAGAATGCAGGGAGGTGGTTCATTATGACATTCTCAAAAGTAGAAGTAGATTTCAACATTTTTGTTAATTTTAGTTTTCTTGACGAAGCAGTAACACATTTTATATCTTATCAAAACCTGAGAGCAAAATCAATTGTGTCTAAATAAAGTTTTTTTTTCTCTTTTTTGCAGTTTTGACTAAATCAAATAATCTTTATTAGAACTGGTTTGCTACAGGTATAATTGAGGTATTAATGTTTGACCCTGGTGCAGTTTAATACTGTACAGGATTATTTTGAACCTCAGTGCAGCACAGTATGCTAATTAGTACTTTTTGTTAGTAAGCTATATTTCAAAACTGCCAGACAGACAAATTAGCATATTTATTACAACAAATAGCCACTTAGAGGTGACACTTCTAGTTTGTGAGTAGATATGTTGCTGTTCAGTTAATCTTACATGCTACTAAGAAGCTTTAACTTTTTTATTTGTTTCATAACGGTAAATACAGAAATGAGTTAAAACACCAGAGAAGGGATTTTCAAGGCAGCTGCTCAGGAAGTGAACACAGTCCGTTAAGCTCCACCCTGCTCGTCTTACAATCATTGATCTCCAGGGCTAAAACAGGTTTTTGAGCATAACCAAGTCAGCGGTGTGTTGTGCGCAGGAAACCAGCACAAGTGATGATGGCGAACGTTTCAGATGTCAAAAGTGCTCTTGGTTGACAGGGGGACTGCCCCTGTGTGGGGTTTGGGGTTTCACTGCTTACTACGTTTGAGTTTCAGGGAATTTGCTGTACCATAGGGGAAATTACTAGTTTTATGAAGAGGTTTTCAATTGTCTCTGTTTTAAATACTAAATAGTTTTCTGTTTAATTCTGTAGCTCATTTCTTTTTTTTAAGAACCATTAGCTTTCCAATAATTAGGCTTACACACGAACAAATATAAATATATTTTTTTTATTTATAGCGTTATTTAGCCATTTATGTTCAAATTTAGTTGCTGAGTTTTGGAAATATCTGTGGAAAAGCTGTCAGACCTTTATCCCCTGTATAATGGAACTACTTAGTGCTCAGTTCTTGGCCTTCAAACAGCCAAATAAAAAAATTAACATTGCACTGGAAAATAAAAATGTAGAAGTTTAAACTTCATGTTCAGATATCGCAACTTTCTCATTCAAGAAAACCCACAGAACTTGCTGCATCTTGTTTGCTTCTCGCATCAAATTTGATGTAAGTCGCTTCCCTAAAATTCTGTTTCACAGGAAACAGTCAAGTTGAAGCAAACAGCTCGCGACATGTGGTTTCATGAATGTGTCAGCTGTACCACCACTGTCCAAAAACACATACAGCTCAGCTAAAATGTGAAACCGACACTAAAATACTCGTATTTAATGGTTGATTAATTTCTGTAATTTTTATTTGAAATAAATCTAAGATGAAGAAACCTAGAACTGGAGGTTAAATTCTCCAGACCTCCTGAGGTGATAAAGCCAGTATCTCACTGGGTTGCGACTGTTGGAAACAAATTATTTGTGAGGTTTTTTTTATTGTCTCATGTAATGTTCTACATTATTTTGTTACCCAACTCCACTCTCCACAGAACCGTCACCCTAATTTGGTTTAAGGGTTTGAGTACCTCTATGATCTTGCAGGTTATGTTGGCTGGGGCATAATCTACATAGCCTAAGAGCTATTGGGGAAAACCTCAATAGATAAACATCCAACTTGTCATTACACGTTGCTTGGAAAAGCGAACTAGTGCACCCCCTGGAGCGAGCCCTGGAAGGTAGAGTTGGACACTCAATGCTCGACCAAACAAGCTCAGAACATTGACCTGTATGTACCAGCTGCAAGATGGATCATTGAGAATGGGTGTGAAGTGACCAAACATACATAGACTAGATCTAGAATGTCACCTCTGCCAGGTTGGGAGCCAGAACGTATGTGAGGTTGAACAAAACCAATTAGATTGAGTTGGGGGTCACCTCTAAACCCAACACCTGGAGAGGGGCTGGTCTACATTGGAGATGCCCAGAAAGCAAGATGATTAGTTGTAATACTCAAAAGCTTGTGAATGAGTTTTTAAATCAGTTCATCAAAGAGTCACTTTTTTTCTATTACATTAAAGCATGAATTTATTCATGCTTTAATGTCTTTCCATCTATATTGTTTTATTGATAACTTCAGAGATGTATTTGTGTCATCGCTTTAGCTCTAAATATTATACAGATTTTAAAAAATGAGTGAATTTATGGTTTTATACCCCAAATAAGAAAAAGTCTGGAGTTAAAATTAGCGTACAGGTTTTGTCTTTGACACAGACTGAATGAAAGTCATTTTTGTGCTGCTGCTCATGCAGTGCAAACTCACTGTAGCTGTCGGAGGCTTGTGACAGGAAGGAAGGGGCTTGCTGTCTCATTGGCAGGCCCTCTAAGTAGGGCAAGGCTTGTCACATGCCGGCGATATGAACACAAAGGATGCGAGGAATGAGAGAGGCATGCAGATAATAAGATACAGTGAGGAAAGATAAAATTAAGAAATGCTACTCTTCTTACAAAGCGGTTTCCTCTGGGGGAAAAGGGACAGACGGATCTTTTTCACGGTCAATGAAGGCATGGCTGCACGCCAATTAAACCCCCCTGACTGAGTAGATTTTACTAGGAAATACAGTTTGGACTGACTCATTCATGTTTTTTCCTCAACGTTTTCTGTGCTTTTAGGAGTGGGAGCTAGTGGTGCTTGGGAAGTTGAAGTGGAACATTGCCTCTGTTATCCCCAACGATTTCATCGAACAGATCATGCCCAGGCTGCCCCTTCCCAAAGACAAGCTGGCGATGGTCCGCAAACACACGCTGACGTTCATTGCCCTTTGTGCCACAGGTAACTCAACCGAATAAGATGCTTTTATTCCTGTATTAGTTTGCTGCTTTCCCCCTCCTACATCCACCAGATTATTCCCACACACGCAAACATTCTCTCATTGTGAGTCATTTGTGATGTGTTTCGTCTCTGCAGACTGTTTTATGCACTTTCTTGTCTTTCCAAAGCCTCTAGTAAACGTTTCTCTTTTCTTTTTCTTTTTTTTTCTTCACAGCTGCCACGGCTAAGTGCCTGGGAAACTCCTATCAGTTCTGTGTTTAGATTAGCCACATTCACTAGTACTCACTGTGTTGTGCTGTAAGCTGGGCTCATGTAGACACTGTGCTGAATGACAGCGGCGCAGCTGAACTCCTGCGCCGCTCGCTTGCCCCCCCCCCCCCTGCATTGTTTGTTGACAGGGAAGCTTCCAGGTTTAAAGAGTCGGGGCAGCGATCCAGTGATCTTCCTTCCTCCTCCCATCCTGGCCTCGCGTCCAAAATAAACTCTAGAGACTCTGAAAAAAGAAACAGGAAAAAGAGGAAAAAAATTCAAAAGAATCATGTCCCCTTAAATCTCTCTTTCAGCTACGTTTTCAGGACATTCCTTCATGTATACAAGGAATCCTTTTAATATTTTCATGTTTGAAACAAAAACATTATTGTAGGATACGCGAGACTGACACAAGGCTGCTTTTTATCTCCTGACACATTTCAGCTAATTTAGTGAAGGAAATTAAACAAAGGAGGTTGTTTGGGTGTGATAAAATTCCTCAGTAACGTCAGTGTGGTCAGATTTACTTGTTTACTTGAGCAAACAAGATTTGTTTTAATGAGTTTCATGCTCTGTTCAGCTCAGTTCTTGTCTCTTATATAATTTATATATATATATTTTGGGTGTGTTACAGTGGTTGCTTCTGCTATTCATAAGCAGCTGCTTATATCAAAGCACAAAGCAGCCACAGTGGGGAGAAAAAGGAAAGCCTGCTGTGGTTTTTAGCAGTAATGTAAATGTTTGGAGTTTTATACAAAGTTGAAAAGTTATTCTTATATTGGGGAGCTCCTCCTTTGAACAGATGGTTTCCTGGGTGCAGTCGACCAGGCTCCTCTTCGGGATTCAATCAAAGCTATCGGGGCCGCAAGGTTTGGCTTGCATTGTGTTGAGAAAAGCCCAGTTTAGCTCTTAACAAGTGTGTGTCAATTCCTTTTCATGTGTATCTGCTGAAATCCAGGACAGGCCTGCTTGCTTTTATTGCTGCAGGTAATTGACTTTTCTTCATTTAAGAATGTGGAAATTAAAAAAAAAAGTGTATTGAGGTGTTGAGCTTTTTTCTTAAATGCATCATGTAAATTTAAAAAAATGGAGGTTTTTAAGAAAAGAGAAGTAAACAAGAAATTGGTGCCTGAGCTATCCTGTTAATATTGTTTGTGAATAATCATACAGAAGTGAAAGGAGAGTTGATGCTGTTGTGGAGAAACATGCTACCAGTTTTTATGTCACTGGACAAAGTCCTTATTTGTAGTAGTTGGACTGTTTCTGATCAAAGGTACTTGAGTTCTTCATGGCTGCTCCTTCCATCCAGATCTGCTTTGGCTTTAGTGTTTCAGACTTGGATGTGGACTCAGGGGAGTCATGCTTGGAGCTCATTGCTCCATGAGTAGGAGGATTCCTTCTCTGCTTTTGTAATCAGAGCTGAGATTTCTAAGAAGGAAACCACACAGGTTCAAAACGGCTGCTTCTGCTGAGATCCAGACTGTGGGAAAATCGGGACTATCGGGATCAACTGTGTGGATCGTGCACACCGATGATTCAGTCCTTTCCGTCTGTCGTGCAGCTTACTTCCTCTGCATTGATGCTGCTTTTGCTATTATTAAAAATGCGATTTTGATTTGTCACTAAACTGTGCGTTAATTCTGCTTGTTTGGCAGATGACCGTCTTGCCATGAACCCTCCCTCTATGATCGCCACGGGCAGCATGGGAGCAGCGGTTTGTGGCCTGCAGCTGGACCACAGCGACCAAAGACTCAGTCGAGACAACCTGACAGACCTGCTGGCCAAGATCACCAACACTGAAGTGGTGAGTGTCGAAACACGCCGGAAGGAGTCGCTCAATAGCGCCAAAACAATGCAGAGTTAATGGCCGGGATTGTAATATCGCACGCGAGCGGCATTAAAAACGCCCTTTCGTAAACAACAAGGATGACTTCAGTGGTGGCAGACTGAAACTATTTACTTTTCATGGAGAGAGGGAGAGCTAGCTCTTGGGTTCTTGGCTAGAGAGCCAGACTGCTGCTATAAAGAGCAGCGGCAGAGGGAATGTCTTCTTAAAACTCGGAGCCCACATTCTTGCGGTGGGACGCATGCAGTTTCTGTGAATGCCTCCCACTTTAGCTGTGTACCCCTCCTGCTGGAGGAATATGTTTGCAATAAAGACGAGAAACATCTTTTTCAGTAGACAGATGTGAAGCAGCAGAAGGCTATCCAAGCTGTCATCAAGCCTGCAGGGAAAAAGCAGCTAAAGTCGTCTTTGAAATACTGCTGATGTTGCTAAATATAACAAAAAAAACACACTAAATGTTACTATCTAAACAAAATAAATAAATATGAAACAAATGGTTGGACACCAATAAATTTATGGAATGCAATACGTTCCCACGTCTGTTCTGGGTGCAAACATTTAAATTCAACATGTAATGTGTTCAGTTTTGTCTACAGTAAACATTATTTTGTGCATTACCTGTTTTCATGTACATTTAATGGAAGTAAATAGAGTTTCTGTAACGATGCATGTTTAAATGAACTTATGTAAAGGTGATCAGTTTAGTCTTAGTAAGAAAATGCTATTCTAACAATCTTTTGTGTTGTACAATAATGGTTTGCTTTTAAAATCCATATAAATACTGTTGCCGTTTAGTTTGTGGTTACATCACCATGGCTACACGGGCCCCGCAACATCGCCGTCACAACAGGCGCCCCGACAGCAGCCCATCAGGTTCCAATTATTGGTACCTTTAAAGGAATGTTAACCTTTTTTTTGCGAGCTTAGGCTCATTCTTTAAGAGTCTTGCAGTCGGCTCAGGGAGGCAGACCTCCCACATCTTCAACACGCAGGGGTGGGGGGGGTGTCAATGAAGACAGAGAGAGGATCCCCTTTCATAAGAAAACGTTTCTCCAAAAACATCCGGTCCCACTGTTCTGTATTCTGCTCTACACCCAAATTCAGAGGGTCAGGGTGCAGTAGGTCAAAGCCATTTCCTCCAGACCTCCACATGAGGCTGACCGTGCCGTAAACCCAAGCTGGGGGGCGGGCGGGATCCAGTTTTTCAGATGTGCTTATCTGCTGCCTGGTGGATCCCAGAGCTCTTTTCAGACCTCTGACTCTCTCCTGTGAACCTTTTTTTTTTGCTCATATCACAGATATGAACCAGTCTCATGTCAGACAGTTCCTGTATTCACTGTGCAGCCTGCTGTTCTCAGCTGTTGGTATTGGGAGTGTGCTTGGTACTCATTGTTCTAGTCATGTTGCAGACAGGACCACCTACCTTTTTTAAGACGTGTAATTCCCTGCTGGTATGCCGAGCATGTGAATAAAACTGAACGACTTGCATGTCAAATGCAGCAGAAATGCCAGTATTTTGCACGCTACATAAAGACGTTCATCTTGCAATTGACTGAGCCATTTTTATCAACTAAACAACGATAACATGTAGGTAAAAAACCCTGATTTGATGGTAAACAAAGCGTCTTGCAATATGAGTTTAAAGCACACTAAAAATGTTTGTTAAATTAGTTGTAAAATGCAAAGAAGTTTGAAGAAAGCTTATAAGTTTATTTACTTATTGTCTCCCTTTTTTTTGTTGTTCCAGGACTGTCTGAGGGCGTGCCAGGAGCAAATAGAGCGCGTGTTGGCCTCTAGCCTGCAGCAGGGCCAGCAGTACCGGCAGGAAAACGGCATCAGAGCCGGCAGCAAGGCAAGGGAGCAGCAGGACCAGTCCAGCACCCCGACAGACGTGCGCGACGTCAACTTATGAGCTCCAGTCGTTACCAGAGTTCCACAGCACTCGTACCCGTCGACCAATGAACTGACGAGTGGGAGAGGGGCACAAGCTGCCAGTATCCATATTAAGTTGCCCCCTCGAGTGACGGTGTGACAATCTATGAACTTTTAGATATTAAGAAATTTCTAGTTTTTCACCTTTTTTGCCCCATTTACGCCTCGTTTTTACGGCGTGTTTTCACCTTTTTGTACAGGTCACATGTAATCAAACTATTTAAAAACAAGATGGTTAATCCTTGAAAACTTAGGTTCCTTGAGAGGTAACCTAAAAATATTTTCATACTTGAAAAAGAAAAAAAATACCTATATGAAACAATTCATATTTCTTTTGATAAAATAATTAAATGGTATATATTTAGCTAGCTTTTTTTTTTTTATTAATTAACATCTAGTAAGCAGTTACCTTTTCCTTTTGATTTTCTTCATGTGAAAATCCACACAGCAATAATTTAATTGTTGATTTAGTTTATAGCATTCAAACCGAACTGATGTCCAACTAGAGGATGCTTACTATTTATGAGGAAGAGTGGCGGCTCGGAGAGGGCTGGGCCCGCTCACAGGAGGAGTCTGAGATGTAAAGCAGTGGCTGTTTTTAAAACCTATGGATTCCCTGCCATCTTCAGACTAGACAGGTAAAAGAACCGTGTTTTTTATTCTTTTTTTATATTAATCAGAGCTACATTGTTCTGTTTTAGTGTGGCTCATACAAGTTAGAGCACAGTTCATTAGTTATTTTATTATTTGGAAGGGATTTTAGCTTTAGTCTGGTATTGTCGAGGTTGAAAAAAAATGAGTTCTAGCAAGTTTTCACAAGGTTTTAGAGAAAACGGAAGCAGTTTAGAAGGTTTCTGGAAGTGTTTCGAAACAAAGCGTGTGGAAAGTGGTTGAGAAAAAAAATGGAAAGCTCGGTTTGATTGCAAACGGCAGTGAGGAAGGTAACTTTTTAAGCTTTAAGTTCGTGCCGTTGCACCATTCAGGATTGATCAGAAGAGAAATGATCCCTGATGATCTTCAGGATTGATTTGGGTGTTTTTTGCAGATTCTCTTTAAAAAATAAATGATACCATGGAGCTAGTAGTGAAGAGGGCGACATGGAAAAATGATGCACTTTTAAAACACACTCCTTAAGATTGGTAAGGGGTTGGTGGTTGATTTAAAACAAATCAGTTTTTAGTTATTTGAAGGGGGTGTTTTTCTAGCTTTTTCTTTTTAAGTTATATTTTTTTCTGGGCTGGATTCCCATGGGGTGATGCATGTTGTCTCAAAAGCTATGCCTCGACTGGTAAGTAGTCCTAGGATCGGCGTAATTGTATATCGTATAAACTAAGGCAAAGCAAGCCACATGTAGACTTCAGTGTGTTTTATTTAACCCTAAACTTGAATTTTATTTTTTTGTTTCCCAATGATCCCTTTCCATTGAGTCTGCTTAGTTGCGTACATCCTTGAATAATCTATTTTTTGCTTCAGAACTGCAGTTTTAAAACCACCCTGTATATAACCAGTTGCCAAAAAATGCTTGAAATCAATGCAATGTTTCAGAAGTTATACCTTTTTTTTTTTTTGGCTGCTCCCTTCTATATGAAAGATTTTTGCAGTTTAACGCCCGGTGCCGTTCCTGACTCTGAGCTCAAACACCTCAGGTTTCTGAGACGGCGGCGCTCATCACCGCATCACTGCAGCCATGTTTTAGAATCTTAATTTAGTGTTTAAATTGTCGATGCTTGTTTGGTTGTGCTGAAAGCCAAATGTCTTTTTCCTCCTCCCCCATAAAAAAAATGCTTTAAACTGAAAAATATATATGTCTAAGGCTATTAAATGTTTGTTTGTACATTTCCAAAGTAAGAAAGATTATCTAAAACTGTTTCTTGCTGCTATAAAGCTTGTTTTTCCTAGTCTTACACAAAAATGCCTGTATGTCACTTGTGTGCTGCTATATTATGTATTTTTGATATATGTAACAAGTCAGCTTTTTTGTTTGTGTGAGAGGGAAAGTAATAATTTGATGCGGGACTGGAAGTTCTTGTTTGCAGTCATTAGATTAGCATGTTTTACTCATTTACTTTTTTGAAGTTGTTTTATTTTTGTCCTTTCTTTGTTCTATCATATTCTTGCTGCTTCTTGTGTACCTCAGGTTATTTAAATTGGATTGATAGAGCAAGAACCCATCTCACCAATACCTCATCACACTTCATCATCACGTCGTTGTCTTCACGTTGATTTCTTGGACGGGTTTTTACTTGTATTTTCTGTCTTGTTAAGAAATGTCCTCTGCCAGATTTCACTGAACAAAGTACCTGCAGCCTACATTCAAAAGGCTTATTTCATATATCTGGTGCTATTTAAAAAGAACAAAAAAATGAAATAAAAATAAACCCTTTCCTGTTAAATGGTTATTAGAAAAAAAATGTTTTCTATTAAAACATGTTATAATTGGTTCATTTTAATAAAATGAAATGTTTTATTTTTGAGGTACCCATTTACACAAATGTTTGCGATTGTTCTGTGTGGTTGTTGGACTTCAAATCCCTCTCCCACTGTCCTTATGTGCAACCACACAGTGTACCTCAACAATTTGTTTTCAATAAATTGGCTTTAATCATTTGTTTGGTCTTTTATTTTGTCTAACACTTTTTTTCTGCCAGAGAACTGAAACAATTTTTTGCAAAGCATCAATTGACACAGAAAAGCATAACTGAAATTTTATTGTTTTTTATAGTGTTTATTATTCTTAACTTCTTTTCTGCTTAAATGAGCTGATATTTTATCAGAAACTATATTAATTGCTCAAATAAACCAGCTGAGTAGTTGTTAAAAGTCAAAAATATAAACAAATCAGATTATAAGGGAACGCATTATAAACGTTTTTTGTTTGCTTTATTATTTTAAAATATTTGTAGCAGTCAAAATTGTTACAAATTTCTAAAAGGTTCGTCACATTGATCAGTATTTAATTTTGTTTACCTTGCTAAGCATGGGAAAGCGTTACATTGCGTCATGACGTAATGCCGCTAATGGCCGCTACGCTTCATGCTTCAGACGTAACCCGGAAATAGCGCAGGAGCCCTTGAGCACGGTGAAAATGTTTACGTTCAGTTTAACGTTTGTACGACAGTAAGTGAATATTTATTGTTTAATTTTATTATTATTGTTATTTCGTTTGCATTAAATAAACTGAATGTTGTGTCTGTAAATGAAGCGTATTGGCTGATATTTGCCGGCTAACTTAGCTAATGTTTGGCAGCAGAGAAAGGAAAGTCGAACTGAATTCGTCACTGTTTTAAACTGTCAGCCAGTTAAAAAAAAGTTGTTATTGAGGCTTAAATTGTTGAACTAAAGTAAAATATGTGCCTGTTTTCAAACAGTGGTGAGACGCAGTACAACAGAGAGAAGCTGCTACAAGGTGAGCATCACTATCAATGAATGACTATAACACAATCATTTTGACATGTAATTATATTGATTAAAATAAAATTTGTAGTGAAGGTTTTAAGGGTTATTAATCTAAAACTCATTTAAAATGGTCAAGGATATGTAGATTGAAACAGACGTGGTATTAAATCAAATTTAAATGTAAGAAATCCTATTTTTAGAGCTCAATTTTTTGTACTTTGTCACATTGTTTGAATTTTGAGGTTTGTTTTTTTATGAATTTATCAAATATTCTTAAAAAAGTCAATATTTTTGTATATAATCCCTACAAACTATTATGGGTAATTACTAGAGTCTCAGAAATAAATAATAAAATTCACATACCATCATAGATGAAGTAAAACGACTAAAATTATTTAAAGAATTGTTTTTAAATAAAGATGTTTGTTTAAATATTTAAATTGGACAGGATATATAGCAGTATATGTAGTACTACACTAGTTTTATAAACTAAACTTCATCAGTGCTCAAAGATTTCTGAATTATGTTTTGTTTTAAAAATGTTTTAAATTCAGACTGAAACATTTTTTTAGGTCAGGGCGTGGATACTCCTCTGTCGGAGACAGGCATACAGCAGGGGGAAGCAGTTGGACAATACCTGAAAGATGTCAAATTCAACAAAGTGTTTGTTAGTAACCTGCAACGAGCTGTGCAGGTAAGATCCTTACACATCAGGTAAATGACAACCATGGATCTGTTAGCTTAAAGCTTGAATCCTTAAAACATTGCAAAGTGTTCACTGATCCAAACAGCTACTGTAAGTGATTGCTAAGCAGTGTTCCAGTTAGAGGACCGCTCTATTAACAAATGCATGGAAAATCAGTTGAACAGTGAAGACGTGTTCATCTGTAAGAGGGAAAAAAACAGGATGCATGAGGTGAATGACGACCACATAAAAAATATTTGTATGAGCATTCATGTTTCTGTGGTCTGTGAGTCACTGCTGCTGGTAAGGTATTATTGAGTCTTTAGATGGTCCATCTCATCCAAAAACAGATTTTTTAGGTGTTTGCAAACTCATTGAGTCAATAATTCCCTGACCGGATTTCCTTCTGCAGACAGCTGAAATAATTCTGAGAAATAACACTCACTGCTCTGGCATGGACATGGTGTTGGAGCCTTTACTCAGAGAGCGGGTAAGATCTGATGATGGATTTCTTCTACCAATTACAAAAGTTGCCCATCGGTTCCGAACTGTGATCTTGTTGCTAATGCAGGGTTTTGGCGTCGCCGAAGGCCGTCACAAAAGTGACCTGAAGGACATGGCCAACGCTGCCGGTCAGTCGTGCCGTGATTACACACCGCCAGGAGGAGAGACCTTAGACCAGGTGAGTCACTGTCAAACATGTTAGAATTTATAGAGTGAAGGTATTTCCTATGCAATGCTGCCCTCTCGTGGCCAGTTGAAGGAATTACATCATAACGTCATTATTTCTTTTCAACTTTTGAGACTAAAATATTACATAAAACCTGAATTAACAGATAATTTGACATATTACAAAAAAATACTGATAATTTAATTTCATCATCTTCAGTCGTAGCAGTTCACATGATGGTTCTTTGACTTTTAATAATATTTGCATAGTTCTTGCTTCCACAATGTTTTTGTATTTATGTAAACAATTATTTGGATATTTATTTTTTAAACTATGCAGGTGAGAATAAAGTGCAGACAAACTTTTTATCAAGGTTTTACTCTATAGGACGTTTCACTTATTCTCTTCTATTCATATATTCTCAGTGCTTCTTTTATTTTGCAAGGAATTGAGAGTTTTTAACTTCCTTTTTAAAAGTAACAATACCCTAACCCTAAGTGTTGGAACCTCCTAAATAATTCATCTTTTGAATATTTTCTGTAAAAGAATTCATATAAAACCAACAAGGGATTGAAAAACAACCTTTGTGCAAGCCTTTAACTCATAAAGAAAGCTTTAAAAAATAAATAATGTGAACAAAGGCTCAGTTTTAAATATTTACTTTATTTTGTGTAAGACACACAAACAAATTTAATCGTTCAGTTTGTTTAATAAAATTAAAATGAAACATTTCTTATCGATGAAGCAGGTAAATATTTTCCTGTGTGATAAGTTCTTCCATTATCAACAACTGTGAAAACTAAATTATCAGCACTTTTTGTAAGAAGTGTTATCTTACATTAGTTAAACAAAATAAACATCTTTAGTTTTTTGTTGCTTTACTTAGTGGAGGACAGTACTCCTTAACCTTAACACCCATTACCTGAGGGAGTTGGATAGATAGGGATAAATTATCATAAGTTGTTGTTTGTTGGAGCAACTGGAAAGGAAAGAGTTTTTAAAGCTGCCATTTTTGCAAACTTCTTATGTTTTGTTAGACATGGTTGATGCACTTTTCAATTGGAATTCCACAGCAGTTTGGTTTTACTAACTAATCCCTAAACTTCTTATTTTTGTACCATAAAAGCCACAAAATGTTCAATAATAAAATCAGCCAGTAATTGCACTCTGGAGGAGATCTAAGTGACATATTTTTGGGTGTTTGCTTAAAAAATTGTTGCTGAATAATAGATCATTCAAGCTCAGAGATAAATTATGAACGAGGACAAGGCAAGGAAAGCCTGAGTTTTTGACTGCTCAAACAAACTGAAAACCAGGACTCATGTTAATCTTTTAGCTTCACTGTCGTCCTGATTTCAGGTGAAGCTGAGGTTCAAAAAATTCCTCAAAGTTCTTTTTAAGCAAATGTTGGATGAGTTCAGATCATCGGCGTCGGACGCCTCCTCGGCTGCGCACGACGCCGCCTCCTCCCCTGACAGCTCAGCCAGCGACGGCCTCCATGGCGTCCCGGTTCACGTTCTGGCGGTGAGCCACGGCGCGTACATCCGCGTGGTCATCAGGCACCTCGTGGAGGACCTGAACTGTGCTCTACCCGTGGGTGTCAAGATGTCGCAGCTGTTTTCACCCTGCCCTAACACGGGGATCAGCCGCTTCGTTCTCAGTCTGACCGGGACCGACTCGGGGCCGGCACTCTCTGCTGCTCGCTGTGTTTTCACCAACAGGAAGCGCCACCTGGAAAACCTTCCAGACGACGAGCAGAGCACAGGGAAGTAAAACAAAATGGCTTCATGTGTGGAAGATGGAGAGTATGAGGGATAGTGTAACTACCATGAACAGGAAAAGGAAAAACCTCATTTTATCAGCATTACATTTATTGTACTGTATTGTGTTACAAATATCTCCTTTAAACACATACATTTTTTAAAGTTGATAGTATTTATGTTACTGCTCTGTCAGTATTTATACTGATGTGTCTCCTGTAGGGGAGAGGAGCTGCTGCTCATTTAACTTGTGCAATAAAATGTAAAAACACTGAGCTGTAGCTTTCCTTATCAAAGCTGTATTTAATCAAACAAACAAACAAACCTAATTGTGTGTTTAAAAGTGAGGTGGTACTTGATTATAAACTGACAGCCTCCTGCTCAACATTATATTATTACACAGAAGAAAAAAATCACAGAAAACCTGTGGAAGATGTCATGTCTCATGGCTTATATGTTTTATTCACCATTTACTGTATTCATCACTTAAGATTTACATTATGTTCATTCAGCTATGGAGCAACAGAATAAAACGTAGCTTTAGCTTTTAGCTTTAGGAGAATGTATGTCCATGCCAGACTTTTAGATTAAAACAATCTGATGTTGAAGGAAGCCAAAGTTGTATCCATTTTGATCAAACATTCAAAATAACTCGTCCAATGAATTACTGCAAGTTTAATTTACATCCGTCCACAGTTTTTACTGCATACATTGAAGTACTCCACTCCCATAGTTACATAATGTAACATTTTTCATACTCCATTTCTAGATTGTTCTTACTGAATGTCTATAAGATTACAGTTCATTTCTGTTTATGAGGGGAATGCGAAATGTTTAAGCTTATAATTGTCATTTTTTACATTTTTACATTAATATAAAAAATATACAGCACCTTTTGAGACTTAAGGACAGTTTATGTAGAGAACTAGAATAAAAACAGAAGGAATACGTCAGACGTGTAGATCTAAATTGCCTTGAATGAACAAATAGAGTTTGTTTAAATTAAATCCACTGATGAAGTGATTGAATGTCAACAGGGAGAGCTGGAGAGTTCTGTCACTGAAAGACCTTAAAACCAATAAATGTTTATTTTTTTTGTTAAATATATTTTTAAAAAAAGAAAAATCAGTTTGACATTTGTACTGGAGTGACTATATTCTTTTACTAAAAGATCCTGTTACCTACCAGCAACCAGACATACTCCCCTAAATATGAACATTTTCTACAAGTACAATAATTTAAAGTAATTTAGTTGCAGGTGAAGCCTTCTCTTTTCTCATTAAGCAGAAAAACTAATGTTCAGAGAAATTGATTACGTTCCTCAGTAATCCTCCTTACTTTAAATGTTCTATCACAAATTGATTTTATTTGCTAAATAACAAAAAAACACACTTATGCCTTTTCTAAAGTTTATTTTGCCCCACATTCAAATCCAGCTCATACATTCAAAACAGACTCATGTTTGGCTGTATGTACATTTGAATCTTAAAACATCCTTATAAATACCATAAATAACAAGTAAAGGAATGGATTTAAATAAATAAATACTCACTGGGACTGGTTTTGTTTGCTGGTTGGTGCACAGCACCTGATCATTTTAGAGTATTTATTTTACCCTGTATTTTATTTTATTTTTTCAAGTCATGTTCTGGATGTCATGAATGGACGATTGTAATTAAAGCTGATATACAACATTACAACTTGAGATCTGCTTATTTACGTGAAATATTTAAAATACATTTAATATAGCATAAAGATAATTCCTATAAATATATTTGTGTATATTTTTTTATATTTAGTGATGCCTGCCTGGTTTCACACCAGTTCTGCAGAGGTAGGATAGGTCAAGGCTTTGGTCCTGGAAACATTAGACCAGTTGTTAAAACATCAACAACAATAATGTTTCTTTTTTTGCTGCAGGATATGAATAAAGAACGCATTATTAGATCAGCTGCTCAGAAGAGATTCCAGCTAAAGATGTAGACATTAATTCATGTCTCTGTTTTTAGAATGTGTTGCATCAGGTCAAACATTCATTGTAGAAATGATGTTTTTTATGATTTATGGTTAAAAATAAGGATAGAATTCGTTGGAAAAAAAGCAGCATTACTTGTATTTGCAGTTTCTTTAAAGTCTAATCAAACCGGAATTACAAAGTGGTCCCTGCAGCTTATCCTGTTCCCGGTGGCCCCCCTCATTTAGATGAGTGCACGTTCCAGGGGTCGTCTGAGGACGGAGCCCGCTGCGTCTCCCTGGATACGTTGCCTCCATCGTCCCCAGCCTCCGTCTCCGTCTCCACGTCCACATCCAGGTCGGTGTCGTCCTCAGTCCCCGCCCTGGAGTCGAAGCCGTCCTCAGTCTGCCACAGGTTGACGTTGTGCGGGTCTGAGGGGTCCACGATCCGGTTCCTCTTCTCCCTGTGCAGCAAGAGCCTCTCCAGCGGCACCGTGTTCTTCTTGGGCAGGAAGAGGGAGGTCTGCGGCAGGTTCTGACCGGCCGAGAACACCTGCCGGGAGCCCTCCAGGTTGAAGAGGATCCCGGTCCGGATAGAGTAGTACACGTCCCGGTTGTTCTCCAGGAGCCTGTGATTGAACAGACAGTCGTCTCTGATGCAGATGGGCTGAAAGCGGGGAAAATAAACAAAATTTAGCTATTATCAGACTTTAACTTTCATTGCTTTTACATCTCAATCAGACCAGGATATCTTAAAAAATACAGAAATATAAAATAGCCCTAAACTGACTTAAAAAGTATTTGTTTGCACATAATTTTAAAAAATTTATTAATATATATGTATCATTAAATATATAAAAGTTGTTTAAAGTAAAAAATAAAATGTTGCAGAAAATTTTAAATTTGTAAATTACGCAGTGGTGCCAAATATAATCAGTGTTACAAAATCGATTAAAAATAAATATGACCCGGGAGTTAATTTATTAAAAATCATCATCATCATCATCATCATCATCATCATAATAATAATAAAGGTATAAAATAATTGTTGAACTACAGTGCGTTTATGCGTAAAAGTAGTGGAAAACTGGTGCGTAAAAACGCACAAAGAGCATAAAGGAGTTCAGTTTTCGGTTTTACGGATTAGGGTGTACTATTTGGTTTGTAGTTATGAATAAAATAAAATAAAAAATAAGAAGTTGCCTACCGAGCTGAACGGGTTGCCCAGCAAATCCATACACAAGTAACGGTTGCTTTTGACACCCAAGATCGCCACGCGCTCCCTTGTCTCAGCTTTTAGTAGAATTACACCTGAGAGGAAGAAAAAAAACATTTAGCACCAAAAAATAAAATTAAAATAAATTTTACAACACAAAAAAACAATGATTTAAATCTTACTATATGGAGATCTGGCTGTAGTTTTGCGCACGGTGCCATCTAATTTGATTTCCAAGTAGAAGTTGTGGAGATCTGTGGATGTCTGCAGGTGGACGAAACGCCTCGGGTTCCCCCAGTTGGATCCAACCAGCGGTGACGGGTTCGGGATCGCTTCCCCGACTGGAAGCCCCTGCAGGACGGCGAATAAGAGCGCCAGTAGCGTGTCCTTCATCCCCAGTCGCTTGTGAACGTCCATCCTTGGTCAGAGCGGTGGTTTTCACTGCTAGAAGCTCAGGGATGCTCTGCTGTGCCAAAGTTTGGTGACTATTTAAAGCCCCGAAAGTGCCACTCCTGCACACATCCTTTGCGTTAAAAAAAAAAAGAAAGAAACTCGCCCCCAAAGCAGAGGTGCGGGTTGCTGCAGCGGAAGGACCACTTCCACCGATGTTTATGCCAGTGTTCTTGGTCAAACAACAAGACTCTTATTTTTGGTTAAACCTCTTGACTCATCCATCCTAAATGGTTTCCTAATAATCATCTGGTTTAATTTGAAGCAGGAAAATTACTAAAATAAATAAATAAAAAAAACGTGGGGGTTGAATCTGCATATAATCCTGAAGTTAAAATGACCATATAATTTATATGAATATGTTTAAAAGAGCCATTTCTGGTGAAAATACTTGCAACTTTTGTTCAACCACAGAAAGACAGGATGTTTGCTTATGAGTTGGTTCACTTTGCTGCACACCTGCAGATCCACAGTTCCACTTTTTTACCAGCAGATGGAGACACTTACTTATGCGGAATCAAGACTGTGAAACTTTTATTTAGAAAAAAGAATAAAGATGTAGAATAGATAATAACCCAAGGGAAGCATGCAATGTAAATAAAATTGGACCCAATATAGATTCTTGAGGAACTCCACAATCAACATGGGCTTTAAAAGAAGATACATTTTCTAAATCTTGGGGAGAATCAGATATGAGTAGAGTTTGTTCTCTCCGTGCATCCGTGGGTTTTCTCTGGTTTGCTTCCACAGATCAAAAACAATGTTTGGCTAATTGGTAACTCTAAATCGTCCCCGTGAGAGTGAGAGCATGAATGGTTGTTTGTCTCTATGTGGGCATATGATTAACTTGTGACCTGTCCAGGGTGTAACCCTCCCCTCGCACAGTTACTGTTGGATATGGGCACCAGTCACCCCCCGTGACCCTGAAAGGAAGAAGTGGGTAAAAGTTAATGGATGGATCTTTAAAGATTGGATATGTTATCTTTTGAAGGACCGAAGCTTTCTACCAGAGAGAAATGTCTCCAATTTACTAAAGTTTTTTGCTTGGGTTATTTGTGTTTGAAGCAAAAATAGAACAGTTATCCATCAGTTTGGAAATAACTTGGCACACTGGTCTACAGAAGAGGTTTAAATACGAGTGTAAAGTTATCAGGAAGCTGCGTGTATTGTTGTAAAAACAATACAATTATATTTAGCACAAAAAGTAAGTATATTTTGGTAAAATATTTATTTGTTGTGGCAACAAATATCATTGGAAAGCCTATTCGTTTCCCTTTTAAATGATGCCACATTTGTAAGGAACATGCATTTGTGGGATGAGCAGTGGAGCTGAGTATGTGGGTTACGCACATGAAAAATGAGCCAAATCTCTGTCAAACAGCTTATTTAGCTGTTGTTATTGACATTTGTTTTGAGCTTTTGTTTCCCCCAGGTACTGACAATCAGGTGTCTACTGTAAGATTTATTGCCAAAAAGCATTGTTACAACAAAGCCATAATCTACCAAACACAAGTTTCCTTACTTTTAGTTTTACGTTTAGTTGAATGAGTACCCGCAAAGTCAGTTTTAATTTAATCACTGGTATGAAATAACAGCACACGTTCAACAGCCAGTCTAAAAAAAGCAAAACAAACTTTTATTATTTAGTATCTCAGGAATACAGTAGACTGCTGTGCACAGCACATACGTACAAAAATAAAAGAAAAAAAACTTTACTCAGCATCGTCTGTTATCAGAAACAAATAGCTAAACTTTGTTTCTCGTCATTTTTACAGTGATCAGCAAACCAAAACTATAAGGCAGAAGGTGAGGTATATGAGAACAGCGGAGAGGAATAGAGTGGAGGCTCAGTCCAACAAATAAAAATAACACATGAAGCACACGCCCCTTAGTCAAGCTCCAGACTCAGGCAAGCTAATATACATTCAAACATTAAAGGAGATTATCCTCAACCTTACTTGTTTCAATTTGAGCTCCAGTGGAAAGAAAAAACAGGGTTTAGAATCAAGATGTCCTCATTAAGGTGCAAAAACCAACATCTTGATGATGTCCTCATTGCTGTGCATGCACAACATTTACTTCCACACCTTCCTCAAGTAAATCATTGAAAATGAAGATTATTTTCTTGTAACACCTGACTAGACAGGTACATCATTGAGTCTACATGCAGCTTCATCTACAGTGGCAACTACTCATTTATTATTATTATTTTTTAACTTGGCTCTGCTGCATTTTCATCTGTGCTTGCAACAATGGAAACAAACAGGAGATTTATGTGTGAGGATAATACCGTCATGAGTTGATGTGTGTGTTGCAGACAAGTCGAGACTCTCGGCATGTGGGTGTTTGGGGTCGGAACAGAAGCTAGTACCAGGGGGTTAGGTTCAGATCTGCATCATCCCTGCAGATGTCTCCATAAACGTATTCCAACAACAGGATATAGGGAAATAAAGTAGCAAACGGCTCAGGTTGGGCTTGAAATCCATTGAAGCAACATGGTCTGAGTAATAAAGACATGTGCCGCAATGAAGCACAAATGAATTTTGAAACCCACGTCTAAAAAAGATATTTTAAATTCCTCCTTCAAACCGGGGACCACCCTGGCCACAGAGGTTGACTCAAAGCCTGATCAATGGCTCTGACCTTGAACTAAAAAGGGCTGAAATAAGAGGAGGAAGCCTGCAGGTTACAGCTGGAATCCAAAAGGGTGAGTTGTGAGGGTGAAGGTTGTGGGGGTACACGCACAGGCAGAGATGGGCATTTTATAGTTCAGGTATGTTGGAAGCTGCCTGTCATCCTGGCAGAGTCACATTCCTACAGGGGGTTTTGATGAACAACAAAGACTCTGTGCCGACTTTGGTTTTTCCGGGGGGCTTCCATTCATGGATGGATGGAGGCTGACGGTGAAGCAAGCCTTCGTCGTTTTTTTTTTTCAAGTCTAACAGCTGCAGAAACTACACTGGTAGATGCACTCTAAAGGACTTTTAAGAATTCAAAGAATGAGACAAGAAAAGCAGCTTTGGAATATGTAACAAGATATGTGAACACATGTCTACGCAGCACCTCAAACTGCTTCTTTTCTTCAACTTTGCTAAAAGTCTAATGTTTGACCTTAAGCTTAACAGAAATATTGATGCCAAGTGAGAAACTCCTACTCTTTGCCTCCAGTCCACCAAATGTGTTGCATTTTAGTCCTTCCAGGTACAGAACTGACTTGTCTGTAATTGCATTTAAAACAATTTGCCTCCACCTCCCAACACCTAACTGCTGCAGTGCTGCTGCAGAAAAGATAGACCGACAGGGGAAGAAGGACCAATGATCCAACATCCTTCAACCAACAAATCAATATGAAGAAAAACTAAAAACACTGATGAATCATTAAATCATTTGAGGACTTTGCTGGTTCGTTGTGCAGCTCCATCTCTTTTGTGCTAAAAAGCTCCCGAAGCTTTAATTAATTTTGTTCCTGTTTGTAGCTATTTACATTGTTTTCCACTTATGTGATCATTTTAGTAGACAGCAGCTAAAGCTTTGCGTTTCATAAACAGCAGCAACCCACTTTACTGTGGGGGCTCTTTCTTTCAGAGACAGTGTGTGTGCAGGAACATATCTTTTGTTTGCTTTAACCGCCCAGGCGATACTTGTGCGTTTCTCCATGCTGCAGCAGATTAGCATTTCCACCCTGGTCTCAACCACAGATTGTTTATTACTCAATCAGTCTAATTAGAGGAAAGAAAATAAACCAAAAATAGTTGACCCCGCCCCCCTCCCCCTCCTCCACCAAGGGCCTCTCTGGAGTGTCAGCCCTATTTCTGACTGCTCCGGGTGTCTCTTACACAGAGGTTTTAAAAGGGCCACAAGTGAGAACACCAAGGCACCTTTATATCGTGCAGGAAAAGGTAGAGCGTCAAAGTTTTCCCCCCAACTGGACATCAATAATCAACCGGGGAACCGTGACGCACTCAACGGCTTCCCAAACAAAATGGTCAACCTAGCAGACGTTTCAGCAGAAGTCCATGCATCCCTTCATCTAGTAAAGTGAGGTAATAAAAAGTATTCATTTCACTCTTTAAAAGCACAGAATATAGCTCCATCCTCCAACTTAAGAAATGTAACGTGTTATTCAGTTACAGCAAGCACCAAGGTCAAAGACAGGCAAAGGCTTCAACTCTCCTGTCTATAAAAACAATAAGCAGCACATATACAAAGACAGCTATCCAAATATACACATATATGCATATATATGTATAACAGAATAAATATTTGTTTCTTTTGCAGTCCATGGGTGCTATTGTCGTGACTTTGCATTTCTCTATTACCTGGAAGAACATCCACATGTGCAAATTACTCAGTAAGTGTCATTTTCTCCCATCATAGCCGCGGGAGGAAGTGTGTGACGGTCATGGCGGGGCTCGCCTTGTTGCCTCTCTTTACGCGGCCATGCTTGCTGAGGGCGATGTAGAAGCCCTTGTAAACAAAAGACTCATAGGCGTTGTAGTTGTTGGGCAGCAAAGTCTCCTTGAACTTGCACTCGTCCCTGAAGACCCTCTGGAGAAAAAAAAGACAAAGTCAATTAGCAGGCACTCTGTTTAAATCAGCCTGAAAGTGCGTCATGCTACAAAGCAGAATAATCCCATGTAATCTGATTGGAAAACCAAAGTAAAATTAATCCAAAGGTGAGCTGAATCATTAAACGAACACAGAATGGCTGAGTCAAATAAACAACATGATTATTAAAATGCACATAATGTTACTAATCTTCGTACTAATATTAATAATTCCAGTTGTTGAAGTGTCATTGTTTTCTTCAAGTAATATGCATAACTGATCTAAGTAAAAATATAATAATAAATGTGTCTGTGATGTTAGGGAATCATTTAATGCTGCAGCTGATGACATTAGTGACTATATTTATCGCCTGCTGAAAGGCCAGCCTGATGGGGTTCATTTTCAACACATTCTTTTTTTTATTTGTTACAAACAGATGGATAATTTCTTTGCCTTAAA
This sequence comes from Anablepsoides rubrolineatus, assembly GCA_031762495.1. Lineage (NCBI taxonomy): Eukaryota > Metazoa > Chordata > Actinopteri > Cyprinodontiformes > Rivulidae > Anablepsoides > Anablepsoides rubrolineatus. The sequence goes on along the minus strand of JARVGW010000346.1, from coordinate 10,509,085 downwards.
CATGAAACATAACTTTTGTAATGTAGTGAAATTTCTCCCTGGTGGAAAGTGTTAATTCATTTAAACATTACATATTCAGTTTTTATAACAAAAATTAAATATGTTTTTCCTCTACAGCTCCTGTTAATTATGGATTATATTTTACTTGTGTCCATCTGATTTTAGAAAACAGTCATTTTTATAGATAATCTGTTTAATATTGGTGTGGTTGTAGTTGAGTGTTATTCACAACAAACTCAAACTATACTGACGTGAGATCTTTGAGTCAATTCTGTTTGTTAGCAAAATTTCTCCTGAACCAGTGGATGGTTTTTCATCACTGGTTGTACATCAACAACAATTCAAGATGGCCACCACAGAAAACTAATTATCCAGCACAAAACTGACTTAACTCAGTCAATTTTGCAAATATTGAGCTAAAAATAGCAGCTGACAGTTCAGCATTTATTCTGAGCGTAACATGAGGGTTTAGAGATTATTTTCAAGCTTTGACCAAGATGAAGCTAACTTTTCAATATGAGATGATAGTCTTAATAAAAGACATCAAGCACTAAGCCTTTAATATGTTGCGTTTTGAAATATTAAAAAAAACATGATTTATATAAATTAACTAAAATTATAGGGTTTAATGCCCAGCTGACACAACTCCACAACTGTCATTTTAACTTATTTAACCTATAGTTACCTTAAAATAATTTTTTCCAAGTTTTTTTTTAAAACACTAAAACTTGTATTTAACTTTTATTTGATATTCCTGACAAACCTGAAAGAAAAATGACTTAGACTATTATTTTAAGGTGTCCAATTTAGAATCAAAACCTTTTTTGTTTCCCTGTTATTATTTTTGCTTTGATTAATCAGACAAAAATAAAATTAGCTAAGGGATTAGTAATGGAACTGTTTCACACAAGTGTTCAGTGGGATTAAACTTGACTCAACTCTTATTTTCCAGTTTTATTATGATAATAAATTAAATGATGCAGTTTTCTTTTGCAGTGCATCAATCAGCATTAGACTCAGATGATCAATAATGAATCTTATAGTTTATCTGTGCAGAAGTTTATCCTGTAATTGTTATATATTTACAGAGCAGAGGTAATGACACAGCAGAAGCTCCGTGAACCCTCCTCCTACCACCAGAGCGTTGATAACAAAATCTCCCTTTAAAAAAGTGGCTGCAGCAGCTCTGTGAACTTCCTGTCAGCAGGATGTGGGACAGGAGCTGCGCACTATAACCTACCGTTCCGTATAACCTTCCTCTGCCGTTCATTGCGACAAACAGCTGACTCCTCACTCCGAACAGGCTGATCACCCCTCGGTCCACGGTGGAGATCTCTATCAGACCTGAATGAGACACAATGTTGGTGTAAAAAGTCAGCGCGCGCCCCTCCAGCCCAGTTCAGCTGGCCTCTGCAGCAGTGATGGGTGGAAACCTTTGCAGGTGCATTGCGACTTGGATGGTGCTCAATCTGCACTAATCAGCTGTAACTATTTTGCATGTCGGGCTGTGTGAGTGAAGTTTAACAGCGTGCTGAGTGGGACATGAGCGTGTCCTGCTGCAGGGGGACGCGGGGTAAAAATAAGTCAAGCATTCATGTCATGTTTTTGGCTCGGGGAGTTGGAGAGGGAGGGAGGGAGAAGGAGAGAGGGGGGGGGGGATTCTTTGCACAGCACGGATGCAGCTCTGTATACAGTTTTTGCTTTGGGAAACTTTCATCCATGCCGACCTTGCTTATTAAATATCATGCAGAGAGGCAAACCGCGGGGCGCTTAACTTTCATGCCAGTTCCACTCTTTTGAGTTCCGGGGATGCAAACTCACTGTATGGGTTCTCGCTGTGGACTCCGCTTATCCTGCCATCCGGGAGCACCTGCAGGTGAAACCCAATGCCCACGTTGCAGTACAGCCGCCGCACTCTTTTAATGCCCTGCAAATAGTCGCTCTCCCAGTTCAGCTCCGATTTGCCCCCGTTTATACCCAGATAGGAGCGGGAGAACAGGCTCTCCCACCTCCTCTCCAACAATGTGGCGTTAGTCCTGCTCGGAATCGGATAGGACGAGGCGATTCCCCACAGAGAAGTCCACAGTACAAGAACTGCTGGCAGCGGCCAGTGCGTCCCGGCCCCGTTGCGCATACTGTAGTGACACCTTTGCGCAATGGCCACCCAGCTTACCATCGGGGCGCAAAGTTACCTGCCCGAAAAACGGAACTCTTCTTATTCCCTGTCCTTTGGCATGGTGGCGGCAGAGGCTTATTTTGGGATCAAGGCCATAGCCCAAAATCTGTGCAGGAGGTGAAGGACAGAACGTGTCGGAGCTTGAGTTGGTGCCGGTGGCGATGACCATCTTTCGCCGCTCCGCTGGCCGTGGAGGTGGGGGGGGACACCGTTTAACGCAAACCCAGCACACCTTGCCCCCCAACTCTCTCACATCCCAAGTGACATCACTGTGACTTCACCGCGGCATGCAGCCCCCCATTAAGAAGTGGGAGATGGGAGGAGGAGGAGGAGGAGAGCTCAGAGACCTCAGCAGCAGCAGCGGATCTGATAGCAGTGATGGAGGGGGGGCTGCACCTTCACTCCAGCGCCAGACAAGCAGGAAAGATTGAAAGCACGAGTTTCCTGCTGGGCCTTTCAAAATAAAAACTTCATCAGACGTGCAAAAACTGATAAAAACCTCTAATCCTTCTTTGAGAAAATAGATTCATTTATGTTCCTTTACCTCTCTTAATGTCACCAATAACACAAAACAAATACCATGCTGTTATACTTCTGTTTTTACTCCCCCCCCCCCCCCACAATTAAATGTTTTACATCATCAAACCAAAGTAGCCCTTTTTGACAAATTGGCTCCCTATGAAGCTAATAACTGGTTCTGAGTTTCTCACATGACTGGAGGAATGATGATTCAGATCATTGTCCTGCTGCAGAACCTGAGCTTATAGCCAGATATTTGGTCTCCAATTTTTCTGGCAGGAAACAAAATTGACAGTTTTATCAATTACAACAAGTCATCCAGGTCCTGAAGCAGCAAAACAGTCCCAAACCAATACACCACCATTACTGTGTTTAACTTTCAGTATGTTCTTTTTTAAATGTTAAATTCTGTGATAGTTTTATGTAACAGGACCCAAATCTCTTAAAGTACTTTTATCTTGCAAGTCTGCAGAATATTTTCTCAATGGTTTTGGGGATCATTAAGATGTTTTTTGGCCAAAAGGGAGACAGACTTTTGTGATGTGTCCTTAGGTTTTCATCTTGGGACTTTTCTGTTTTGTTGCTTTTTTTTTGTTAAATCATGAACTCTGACCTTAACTGAGGCGAGTGAGGCCTGCAGTGTTTTAGTTGTTCTGGGTTCTTTTGGGACCTCCTGGTTGGAGTCTTGGACCAACCACTCCAGAGATGGTTCACCACAGTTCTACTGTCACCATTATTGGTTTGGATGTTTTTGACCCTCTTATTTAACAAAATCATCATTTAAAAAAAGCTCTTTACTCTCAATTTGTACTTGGGTTGTCTATGATAAAAATTTGTTTGCTGTTCTGACAAAAACAGCCAAAACCAAATAAACCTGTATGGGGGCTAATAGTTTTTCACAGCATGGCAAAATTCAGGCCAGAAATAAATGAATATGGTGGCTAAATTTGGTTTTCTATTAATGCTTTTTTTTGTCTGTTTGGTTATTAATGAACAGAATTCAGCTAATTTCTCAGCTGTAATATTTATTAATATTATTTTGAAGGTGAACTAACTTCTTTTTTTAGTCTTCCTCTTAATAAATAGATTAACTTAACCTGGCTCTTCCTCTTGAGGGAGACCTGAGAGAGAGAGAGAGAGAGAGAGAGAGAGAGAGAGAGAGAGAGAGAGAGAGAGAGAGAGAGAGAGTGTGTGTGTGTGTGTGTGTGTTTGGCTTTCATTGGGGTTGAGCAATCACAGGATGGATGGATGGATACTGTGTCCAGGACCCAAATCGGGGACGGCGGTCATATGTCCTGGCAGCCTGCAGCCTTATTTAGAAGGAAGGTGTAAAAACAGTCTGAGCAGGGCAAATGGCAGTCCTGTCTGACACTTCCTTAGCTGTTTGTCCAGGAAGTTTACCCAGTCAGATATTCTGCCAGGTCAGATTGCGCATCATTATTGTAACTAACACACCCCTGCATGAAAATATAGCCAGCATGAATCAAAATTAATAAGTGTCCAAGTCCCGAAATAATACAATCAACAGAATGTAAACAGAGTAAAATGAAAGTAATCTGTCTGTTGTCAAACATAATTATAGACAAAACATACTAAATAAAAGATTTAAAATGTGAAGATATTTGTTAAATTCTCTTTGTATTTGCATACAATGTGATTAAAATATATATTTTCATTAAAAAATAAATAAAGCGAACAACTGCAGAACAAACCAAAGCATATTGGTTTAAAAAAGTCTACAGCAGATTTCTGAACATTAGATCTTTAAGGAACAGGGAATAAAAAAAACATTAAAAACCTGTGCAGGACCTGAGCGATGCATCATCATCATCATGCGTGGTAAGCTTTTAGTTTGTTGGTGATAAAATACTTTAATGTACTTTCTTTAATGTATTTCATAGATTCAATTAAAACAGTGAGGAAAAAAGGTGTAAGAAAACAGAAAAGCAGAAAGGGATATTTGGAAACCAGCCAGTATGATGCAGCAAATTATTCCTCCTGTACACTTAATCATATTAGCTGAAGAATGCAAAACATAAATCATCTTGTTGATAAAAATCTATTTGTTTTTTATATAGATTCAGCTAAAAATGGATCTAAATATCTTATTTAAAATGGTTCCTTTGTTAATTTGTTTGTTATGCATTGACTCAAAACTGATTTTTTCTTTAAATTTAGGAGCCTTTTTTATGCCTGAACGACTCAAAGGTCTGAGTTAAGTGGATTAATGTATAAAACCTTCAGGTATTAGACTAAAAAAGGTGAAAAATCAGCCAAAGTAAAAAAAAAAGTGATACAATTGATTAAGGCCATTTTAAAAGATTACAAGAATCAATTGAAGTAAAAAGAAATAAAGGATGACTCCAGACTTTTGCACAGTATGGAATCAGTTTTTATATTGTAATGTAGATTAAATTATTAAACAAAAGAAGCGTTTTTTGATAGTTTTTATTCTTGATGGGCTGTTTGGATCTTTCTGAATGGCAAATTAATGAGACAGGTTCTAGATTTGCTGAGTCAGCACATGGCTATATGCAAACCAAGACAACCAATAGCCTGAATAGACAAAACTACTGGGTTATTGACAGATCGGGACAAAAATCAATGAGAAGTTGGCTTGTTAATGAGACGCTGCTGAGCTCTTCAGATTAACTCAGCTAATAGAGTTACCCTGGTGTGTTGCTGAGGTTGCTCTTCGGTAATGACTACTTTCTAAAATTAAAATACAGGGGAAAAAAATCAAAGGTAAATTTACATTTTTGACTGGATCTGCACTAAAATATAGCTTCTTTACTTACCTTCTGAACTTTGCTCTGGTGGTTTTTCGCTTCACTAATTCAGTAAATATTAGACCCTAATTTACATCTTTTTGTCCAGTTAGATTTGAAGTATCGCTTTTTGGACTCAAATGGTTGTTAAATTTTAATGTATTTAATGACATTTTATTAGCACCTTTGCATTGACAGTAATTTTATAGACGTTACAATAATTTCCAGCTGTCATTCTTTCTCACTGCAGAGAAAAGTGAAATATTAGGAAAGAGAAAAACTGACTGTGCATGCTAAGTGCTTCCAGGTCTTTTTAATTTGATTGTATGTATGGCAAAATAATAAATATTCATTAATTTATTCATAAGATATAAAACCTGAACTGTGAACACAGAAATAAAGGATTGTTTCAACAGATCCATCAGAATCTCTTGGATAGTCAACACAAATCTCAATAAGTGCACGACAGAATAAACAGATTTTAGTTAGCTGCGTTAGAAAAAAAGTTTGTCAATTTGCTTTTTGAAAAACAAAACTTGAACTTTTGCTCAAAAACAATTTCTTTAGACAGAAGTTGCTGCATTTTATTTTAGTTTTTCTACAGTCACTTCTTAGCCAACGTGACCACACATACTGTATGTGAGTCAAGAAAACTGGCCTGACTGAAGACTCACCACGTGTAAGTAACTGTATACAGGAGGGTATCAGTTCCTTCAATAACTAATATACCAAGAGAGTTTCTAATGCAAAATTCAAACAACAGCTGCTGATGAAGAAAATATTTCTTTGGCTTGACATCAGAATCACCTCTCATCCAGTAATATGCAGTTTGACTCGTACAATACAGATAAAATGTAACGTACAAATAAAAAAGTTTACATATTATGGCTGTTGTAGCCATCAGTGTCAATAATATCAGCTTTTTAAGATCAGATCAAAAGAAATAAAGAGAAATCCTATTTAAAAAAACAACTTATAGTCGATTATAAGAAAAAAAGTGATTATTTTGTCAATCCAGCCAATAAATGTGAAATGATTTCGCACAAAAAACATTTGGTGTGTCATTACAAACGTGAGTATACTTCAGTAAAGTACAGCTGAAAACCTGCTTTAATACATGTGAAGATATTTCGCTATACTTGTAGGACAACAGAAATCACTTATGAGGCAGTATCTTTCTTTATTTGCTGGATTGCAGGAATATACATTTAACAGCAACCCTATAACAAATTACCACCTTTGTTCAAGTATGAAAACTTTAGATTACTCTACACTGACCTGGAGATTAATGTAAGGGAGCCGGGGCTTGTAAAACACAAAAGTACCATCCTTAAAAGAGCTTGGGGCAGAGGGGGGTTCACATATTTTTGCTGAACTAGCTAATAAATAATTCAACAGTCAAAAAACACGATTGCTGCTTTGTTAATTTGTGATACCGGGAGAAGAAGCAAACTAACAGACATGCAATAGTTATAATAATTGCCTGATTTAAAAAAAAAAAAAGAAATCTGTTTTTGTTGAAGCTAGAGCTGTAAAGGTAAGACAAAGAGCAGTCAGCCATAGAGGAGTGTTTCCAGTAATACCTCATCAAGGGTACAGCTTGTGCGCCTTGCAGAGAAAGACGTGACTGCTGCTAAATTAGGTGGAGAGTGACTAAGGGGAATAGAAGTGAGCAGAGGTGACTTTACAGCTAGTTACAAAATCCAGTGAGTGACACAGCATTTTTTATGCTTAAGTCAGTATTAAAAAAAACAATCAAAAAAATTATAATTGAACTGTTAAAATGACTTTAATTATCCAGCAAAATGGAGGAGAAATAAAGTATTTCCTATAAAGTCACAACCCCAACATGGTTAAAAATCCTAATAACACAGTTCAGATTTAGAATATTTTAGAAAATGTGTAGAAAGCTTTAAATTAAAAAAGATTAACTCTGGTTCTTATTTATTTTATAATTAATTGATGATGGTCTTAGACTCGGGCAGTAATTATCTCTTAAATAAAACTGCTAATACAGTATTATTCTAAAACGTGTCTTTTTGAGGGGGCTCCTGTAGTTTTGACCCATTTTGTTCTGACCTTTACCGTTTATGTAATTTTATTCACCACAGATGAGAAAACAAATGCTTGCACACTCCAAGCCATGTCCAGTAGATTGTTTTGCATCATGACCATTGACCTTTTTTTAACCTCTGCAATCACTTGGGTCCCCCGAGAGCTGAAAGAAGCGAACAGTCATTTGAACAAGCTGTAATCACACAGTTTTGCAGTTTTTACACTGGAGACATGTCCTGAAAAGTGTGAACACAGCATGATTAATGAAACCCTCATGAGGTAGTCAGAAAAGTTAATATTGAATTTATTCATATTTTATTCAATCCCTGAGGAAGTACATATCACCCGTTGCATTTATTTTTGAAATTAAAAATTTGTAACTATTTAGTCATTCATCTATTCTCTGCTGTTTATCCATGGATGAGTCCAGGAGGAAACCCCCAACCTTCCTTCTCCTCCCTCTCAACACCACCTCAACTGACTCATTTCAATGCGAAGGAGCAGCATCTTTACTCTGAACCTTCCCTGAATGATGGACCTTCTCACCGTATTTCTAAAGCTTAGCCCAACCAGCTTGCAAAAGAAGCTTCTCTGAGCAGCTTGTATTTAGGATCTCATTTGTTTGGTCTTGATCCAAACCTCATGACCTTAAGGTTGGATTGTAGATGAACCAGTAATTTGAGAGCTTTGCCTGTCGACTAAGGTTTTTTTTTTTTTTACCATGATAGACCTCCACAGTGCACACTGAAAGTCATGACCTGAAGACGCCAACAGAAGCACATCATCTGCAAAAAGCTGGGACAAGATACAAATATTCCCAAACCAGACCCCCTCATCTCCACGACTGCACCTTGACATCCTCTTCATCTCTAAAAGTGGTGACAAGAGACAACCCTGGCAATAATGAACCTGCACTGAGACTGAGGCTTACTTTGTGTCCAGGATGTGGATACAACTCTTGCTTTGGTTATAGACGGACTAGATAGCTCCTAGATGTGACCAGAATGGTTCAGGGAAAACAACCACAAACCTTTCTCAAATTCACAAAACTCATGAAGACTGGAGAACCAAACTTTCGTCACTCACTTAGCAGCTCAGCAAGGGTAAAGATCTGGTCTCAGGATGAAAGCCACACTGTTCCGGGGGCGGCTGTGGTGTAGTGGTAGAGCAGCCGGCTTGGGACCTGAAAGTCACAGGTTCGACTCTCCGCCATGCCCA